>CM045897.1:6943714-7058714 GCA_025169545.1 Anguilla japonica
AGTTTAGATCTGGTTAGTGTGTGAGATCTTTTGTAGCACTGTGGTTTCAGAGAGGTGGTTTAAGTTCAAGGGCACAATAAGTGCACGGGCGTGTTCATACCTCTCTGCTACATCCCCTGCAGGAGATCCTGTCCAAGATGGTGGATGTGATCAAAGAGATTGACGCGCTGATGAGCTCGCAGCTGAGCCCTGAGCTGAATGACTGGAAGAGGAGGCAGCAGATCGCTTGCATTGGAGGTCCACAGCTGACCGGTTTGGACCAGCTCCAGAACTGGTACCGCACCCCCCCCCCCCCCACACCACCAAGCCACAGAATAGCAGTGCCTTCTCACTGAAACTCTCATAAGTACTCAGATGGGATAGTGACTGAGGTGCCAAAGAGATGATCTCACAGTAAACCCCCCATGGGGGTTACGTTGATACAGTAAAGGCAGCCCATACGCTGCAGGTTGTTTTTTTTTGTTATCAGCTCTTGATTTTTAGGTTGTTCTGAAAGCCTTCGCCTTGTGACTCCCCTTCAGAAACGCTTACCCAAAAGTCACCCTGCTCATTTCACCCGCAGCTTTTCGTTACCCTTACATCAGAGTCAGTGTAACAGGAGAAACAACGTGAGCTCTGTGGCCCGGTGGCCCACAATGCACTGAGAACGCTGCCTCCGCTCGACAGGTTCACTCTGACGGCGCAGAGCCTGTTCCAGATCAAACGGCAGCTGGACAAGCTCGGGGAGCTGACCCTGAAGGTGACCTACGACGGAGACCCCATCACCCAGCAGAAGCCTCAGATGGAAGAGCAACTCAAATATCTCATCTACCACCTCATCAAGAGGTAAAGCACTGGCCTTCCTCCTGACTACTTTCAGTTCCCGGTGATTTAAGGTAACAATGGGCCTCATTCACAAAACATGCGTACGATCACATTTGATCGTAAACTGCGTATAAAAACGTTTCCAAGAACATTTCGGCATTCAGCATTTTCTTGTATTTGTTCATGGCTGTTTCCTTATGCAAATCATATGAACAGGATTGCGCATTAAATTTACAACTAGCCAGCATTCATCATCTTATACACCTGGGATATGCACAAAAACAAAGGTCTGCGCATGTGTCATGAATCTCATACTGTTTTTTCATAGGAACATTTTTAAGAACAAAAGTAAGAATAATTTAAGAAAAGTTTTGTGAATGAGGCTCAATATTCCCACTACATAAGGTTGTCTGGTTTCAGATTCCAGAAGGAGGGTTGTTTCTGTAATGTGCTTCATTGTTCCAGTTAATAGAGAATTTGAATTTGGATGGTTACTCATGATAATTTTTGTGTGCCGAGTGTACATCGTAAAAGGAATGTATATGAAAATACAAAACACAAGAACATAAACTAGAATATATGAGATTACAGATTTAAAATGGTGAAAACACTGAAAAAAATGTAAACATAGAGCTAAAACAAAGTAACTGAATAAATAAATAAAATAAGTAATTAAATAGAAGTAAAATTAATTAAAGCAGTCACAGTACAGGCTAATCATATTAAAAATACTCTTTCTGAATGTGCTTGATAGGACAATAGAATCAGGTTTAAGAGAACATTGTAAAAGGTTCCAAGCATCCGGAGCACAGAAGCTAAAAGCTGTGTTTCCGAGGTTTGAATTTGCCCTGGGAACCTCGAGGGACATCCGGTCTTGTGAACGGGTCACATAAGCACCATTTTTCCATTGTAAAAACACAGCAAGGTGTGGCGGCAGTTTCTGTGAAAGACATTTATATATGAAACGCGTACCAGTGAGGGTTTCTCTTAACCGTCAGCGATGGCCAAGCTACTTTCTGGTACAGAAAGCAGTGATGAGTACGGAAGACATTGTCTGTAATACACACGAGTGCAGAGGGATAAAGTGCATTGAGAGATTTAAAGAGGAGGCAGAGACATGTGTATATGATACTTCACCATAGTCTAGTACAGATAGCAAGGTAGCTTCAACTATCTTTCGTCTGCAAGACATGGGGAAACAAGATTTGTTTCAATGCAGGAACCCAAGCTATGTTCTTAAGGCAAGTTTTAACTTTTCAATATGAAGTAAAACTCTCATCCAGCCAGATGCCAACATATTTTAGTGCTTACTTCGGAAATATACTTAAAATGTTATTGAAATGTATCCTTCATGAGGTTTTTCAAAATTAAGTAATAGCTTGTATTTGATTTAATTAGTCTATATAGTGGAGAAATTGTTGCACATTAACACTGACAATGCCTGTTGGTCTGCTTCAAACTGATTAAAAAATAAATCAAAAAATTTTTTTAAAACATTTACCCACCTACCTGCAGGCGTACTCAAATTTAGTTCCCAAGGTCAATAGTACTGTTGTCCATAATTCAATGATGTCACTGATCAACCAGAAATTACACTCACCTGGTGTGTCAGGTTTAAATCTGTCCTGCTTAGAGGGGAGGAATTGAAATCAACAGTACTACTGGCCCCAAGGGCTTCTGAGCCCGCACCATTTTTGATTAAATGATAACAAAATGGTTTTCATTTTTTGCCAGTAAGTTTACGTGCGAGGTGCCTGGTAAGTTTGGAATAATAATAATCATAAGCTGGGAATTAACCCTGAAATAACCTTAATTTTAGCCAGGTACTCTCAGGACACCTACATTTTCCCAGGTTGTGTCACGAAGAAAAGTACCTGTGTTGAGTGATGTCATGTGAAAGTTTCCATGTGCTGCCCTGTCATTGGGTGGTGGGTGGTAGGAGCAGGCTCTGAGGAGTGATGTAATGTTGGTTGGATCTTTGCAGCTCGTTTGTAGTGGAGAAACAGCCCTGCATGCCCACCCATCCTCAGAAGCCTCTCATCATTAAGACACAGGTGCAATTCACCACCAAGGTCAGGTAGGCACCTCCAGAACCTGCCAATGTTCAGAGCTGACACTATCAATGCATTTCAGCACTGACACTGTCAATACATTTCAGCACTGACACTGAGTATCCCCTCTATTAACACATTTCAGCACTGACACTATCACTGTATTTCAGCACTGACACTGTCAATACATTTCAGCACTGACACTGAGTATCCCCTCTATTAACACATTTCAGCACTGACACTATCACTGTATTTCAGCACTGACACTATCAATGCATTTCAGCACTGACACTATCAATGCATTTCAGCACTGACAGTGTCAATACATTTCAGCACTGACACTGAGTATCCCCTCTATCAACACATTTCAGCACTGACACTATCACTGTATTTCAGCACTGACACTATCAATACATTTCAGCACTGACTCTATCACTGTATTTCAGTACTGGCACTATCAATACATTTTACCACTGACACTATTAAAGCATTTCAGCACTGATACTGAGTATCCCCTCTATCAATGAATTTCAGAACTGACACTGTTAATGCATTTTATCACCAACTGAAAATGTTCCTCCAATTTAGTGATTTTAAGCAGTTGCACTGAGCTTCCCTGTGTATGTACAGTAATTCATTTCCACACTGTAATTCGGGGATTCATCCTTTATCGTGGTTAACCATATCCAGGTTTGTCGATCTATTAAATGCTTTTTTCATTTTCTGTTCTCTAAAAATGTTTTCTCAGATTGTTGGTGAAACTACCAGAGGTAGATTATCAACTGAAGGTGAAGACCACATTTGACAAGTAAGCCCTTTCAAATAACAATTAATTTGCGCATAAAAACATCATGCAATTAAAATCCCATATTTGTGGTTGGTTTGTGTGTGTATATTGAGTACTAAGCCACAACCAGGGCCCTGCTTCACAAAGCAGGATTACTGAGTTAGCTGGATAACTGCACTGAGTCAAACCCGGAACAGCTCTCTTTACTTCAGTCGATGTTCCAGATTTGGGAGGGTTCCGTGTTTTACTCAGCGCAGTTATCCAGCTAACTCGGTAACCCTGCTTTGTGAAACAGGGCCCTGAGCGCTAAACTTTCTGCAGTGATATAGATATGTGTGCTCCTACGGATTAGTTTGTGTTCCCAAATGTTGACCAAAAGACACGCAACACAAGCATGTGACAAGGGCAACTGCCAAGGCCGTTCAATTGAATTTCCATTACATTTCAAATGCATACCCATGAAATATGACAATAATGTTTTTGCACTTTTAAAAATGTGGAACCTGGCATCGAAGGGGCATATTTGGCAGGCCCAATGCTAATGCTTGTCTCCTAACCAGATAACCAAAACAGAGAGTAGTGGACCTGTCGTTAAGTGGGCCTGACGGGTTTTTCGAAGGTGACAGGCATGCCCGAGATTTGTTTTTTTGTATTCTTTAACCTAGCCTTGTTTCTCTCTTCTTCAGGGACCTCCCTCCAGGCAGAGTGTGAGTAACAGCCTGTGGTTATCATTTCCTTCTTGTTTTTTTAGGTCAATTCTGTATACGCTGTTTCAAAGCAAAACTAGAGTGTGTGTGTGTGTGTCTGTGTGTGTGTGTGTGTGTGTGTGTGTGTGTGTGTTTGCAGCACAAGGTGTGGGTGCAACTTACACTTCTCCATTTTCAGGTGTGTCTCTGTGATGTTGAAATAAGGCTCATCTATTAAGTGTGCTATCATTACTAATATTTAAGGAACTCTAGAGTAGCATCAGGTATCAATACAGTGCTGTTTTTGGGTATACGTCCTTTAGAAACGCACACACTCACACAAACAAACACAAACACACACACATACGCACACACGCATACACACACTGGCACTCACACGCACACACACACACTCACACACACACACTAGCACTCACATGCACACTAACACACACACTCACAAAATGATTACATTAATGTTTTGAGGGAAAACTTGGTAATATGATTACAAGTATTTAATCTTTTTCATTGCATGTAATTACTTTTTTTTTAATGTAGCATTTCTGTTGGAACTTAAAAATCTTTAATATGTAAAAGGGTGAGGCTTGCAGTAGAGAGAGTTCATCACCATTACATTTTTACGTTAGAAGTTAGCCTCAATTCTGGGACAATCCGCAAACCTAGTCTCACACAGCAGAATAAACAATAACATTTGTTCTCAGCAGAGCGGATGCCCTCATTCTGCAGTCAGCCAGTCAACAGGGGTTTCAGCAGAACTAGACTGAGGAACTGTGATCATACCTGGGCCCTGGCAAGACGTATTTAAAGACGCATTTTAAAATTAGGTTAAAACTTTACTGATCTGGGCAGGAAAACGTTTAAATGGTAGAGACCACAGACAACTGACGCATGTATTTGAGTTGAACGAGTCTCTTATTTTGATTTCCAGCCGATGTCTTTGTTCATTTAGCGGCGTGGCTTTGTTCCCATAGGAATCGGCAATTCTTCATATTGACCAACAATACCAAAGTGATGGATGTAGAGGAATCCTCCAATGGTTGCCTCTCTGTGGAATTCAGACACTTGGTAATCAAATTCTTCTCCTATCATAGACCAATCGAGCCAATTTACGTACCTTACATTTGCATATGAATTTGCATACATTAAAACAAAGATAAAATATGTGTCAGTGCTAGGATTATTTGTAGTACTTGATGTTTACAGATTATGTTCGCAGAATGCAATGTCTCATAGTGATACGAGTCTTATAGTTAATTGTTATATATTATAACAATGTTGTGTGTTATTTTTTATTATTGTTACTTTCTGCAGCAGCTGAAAGAAAGAAAATATATAAATGGACCAAAAGGAAATGAGGTGAGATGACCTGTACTGCCCAGCCCTGCTGTCCTACATTATATTATTTTATATTATATAACACTCTAGTGGCTGCAACACATGAAAATGTTCTGCTCTTTTGTCTCCTGCCTTGCTACTCTGTAAAGTGTCTTTGTGACAGTTGTCTGTAAAAAAGTGCTATACAAATAAAATTGAATTGAAGTGAAAAGGTGATGAAAAGCAGGAGACTGGAATGCTGTTTTACCTGTTGGAGTACATTTCATTACATTTGAATTCATGCTCTGAACACTCATGAATCCAGTTAGATTTATATCAGTTTCTGACAGTAGAGGGCAGCATAACATTCCTGATCCGTTAAGTTCCTGGGAAGGGGAGGCTGCTATATGTGAGAGGGAATTTTTTCACCTTCTGCTTCAGAAGCCGCACCTTCTTTCGAGTGCTGAACTTCTTTTCTTTCTGTAACTGTTGGATTGTCTTGCTGTCAGCGTGCCAGATAGAGAGCACAACGAGGTGAAAGTGGTTCATACTGACAGTGTTTCTCTGGTTGATGTTGTGTGCGGGGGTTTGTCCTACTCAGGGTCCTCTCACGGTGACCGAGGAGCTCCACTCCCTCAGTTTCGAGGCCCAGTTCTGCATGCAGGGCCAAAACATCGACCTGGAGGTCAGTCTCCCAGACGTCTCATAAACGACGCACAGACGTCTAACTGACCTGCTCCCTAAGCTCTGCCTCTCTCCCACAGTCCTGTTCCTCTCTCTCTAAGACCTGCTCCTCTCTCTCTCAGACCTGCTCCTCTCTCTCACAGACCTGCTCCTCTCTCTCTCAGTCCTGCTCCTCTCTCTCACAGACCTGCTCCTCTTTCTCTCAGACCTGCTCCTCTCTCTCTCAGACCTGCTCCTCTCTCTCTCACAGACCTGCTCCTCTCTCTCTCAGACCTGCTCCTTTCTGTCTCTCTCTCACAGACCTGCTCCTCTCTCTCTCAGACCTGCTCCTCTCTCTCTCAGACCTGCTCCTCTCTCTCTCAGGCCTGCTCCTCTCTCTCTCAGACCTGCTCCTCTTTCTCTCAGACCTGCTCCTCTCTCCCTCAGACCTGCTCCTCTTTCTCTCAGACCTGCTCCTCTCTCTCACAGACCTGCTCCTTTCTGTCTCTCTCTCTCACAGACCTGCTCCTCTCTCCCTCAGACCTGCTCCTCTTTCTCTCAGACCTGCTCCTCTCTCTCTCAGACCTGCTCCTCTCTCTCTCAGACCTGCTCCTTTCTCTCACAGACCTGCTCATTTCTGTCCTCTCTCTCAGACCTGCTCATTTCTGTCTCTCTCTCACAGACCTGCTCCTCTCTCTCACAGACCTGCTCATTTCTGTCTCTCTCTCTCACAGACCTGCTCCTCTCTCCCTCAGACCTGCTCCTCTTTCTCTCAGACCTGCTCCTCTCTCTCTCAGACCTGCTCCTCTCTCTCTCAGACCTGCTCCTCTCTCTCACAGACCTGCTCATTTCTGTCTCTCTCTCACAGACCTGCTCCTCTCTCTCACAGACCTGCTCATTTCTGTCTCTCTCTCACAGACCTGCTCCCTGCCCCTGGTGGTCATCTCCAACGTCAGCCAGCTTCCAGGCGGCTGGGCCTCAGTTATGTGGTACAACCTGCTGACCGATGAGCCCAAGGTAGGCCATCATGTTTTTGTGGTCTTTGGTCCCCCAAAGTGCATGTTCAGAATTTATCACACTGCAATGCCCAGCAAGCAAGCACCTGCTACAACACTGCCACTGAAGACTCACCGGCATTTGGGAAAATTTCAGTCCTAGCCATGAAGTCCTTGACCCATCTTGTTATTGTCTGGGAGAGTGGTAAGGTATTTTATTGTGTCTGTAAGGGACTGTACCCCACACTGCACCACGAGATTCCCCTCTCCCCCCTTCCCTTCACTCATGCCCCCTCCCCCCATATTGCACCCTGTCTATACCCCCCCCCCCCCCCCCCCCCCACAGAATCTGGGCTTTTTCAGCAGTCCACTACGGGCCAGCTGGGGGCAGCTATCTGAGGTCCTCAGCTGGCAGTTCTCAACCTTCGCTGGGCGGGGCCTCAACAGAGAGCAACTGAGCATGCTCGGAGACAAACTGCTGGGTGAGTACACACACACATACACACGCGCGCGTGCATGCACATACATACACACACATGCGTGCGTGCATACACACATACACACACATACACAAGCGCGCGCACACACACACACGCGCACACATACACACATACACATTCAGTTTGGGCACATTCATAAAACATACATACACGCACACAAAGGATGCAGTTCCGTCATCTTATACATGATGGTATTGTAGTTGTCTGTTTGTTTGTCTGACGATTGCTGTATGGCACATGAATTTCTGAAAGGACTAATAAATATCTATCTAACCCTATGGGCCATTTATCATTATTTTCCTGAAAACCGTATGTAAATTTATTTTTTTGTATTTGTGTGCGTATGTTGATAAATAGCAATCAATTGTAAAAGAAAAGTGCATACACAAAACTTGTGATTACCCTAATAATTCAACTTGTCTGAGATCTATAATTTGTTATTGACAGAGTGACTGAGCGTGTCTGTGACCCAGAATGTTTGTTATTCATTCTCTAACTGATTGTGTCTGTGATCTGTAGGTCAGCAGGCTTCTCACGCGGACTGCCAGGTTTCCTGGTCCAGATTCTGCAAGGTAAGCGATAACATTAACGCCGCACTCAAACTGTAGGCAGGGCGGCCATTTGTAATCTCAAAGGCCGAGTCAATAAAACTTCACATCTCTGAATAGCACCTGTGGCTAATCTGCATTGTTTTTCCTCTTTTTTTTCAACTAATATCTGCCTATCATATCAAACACCACAATGATAGGGCATACTTGACCCGCTTTCTCCTTTCGTCCTGTTCAGGAGAACCACAAATGACATTCAGCTACTAAGGGTTTCTGTTTTGATACTGTATTTGGCACGGTAGGGTAGAAACAATGGGAGCATTGTGATTGTGCTTCCGTGATGAAATCCCTGCTGTGGCCACTCCTAACCGTCCTGTTCCTGGCTTTACCAGGAGAACATTCCCGGGAAGCCCTTCAGCTTCTGGATGTGGCTCGACTCCATCCTGGAACTCATCAAGAAGCACCTGCTGCCCATCTGGATGGAAGGGTGAGGCGCACACGACTGCAAAGCGAGCCGACATTTCGGCTGTATGCTGAAACTCACTCAGCTTCAGTGTGTATATAAAAGCGAGCTGACATTCCGGCTGTATGCTGAAACTCACTCAGCTTCAGTGTGTATATAAAAGCGAGCCGACATTCCGGCTGTATGCTGAAACTCACTCAGCTTCAGCGTGTATATAAAAGCGAGCTGACATTCCGGCTGTACACTGAAACTCACTCAGCTTCAGTGTGTATATAAAAGCGAGCCGACATTTCGGCTGTACGCTGAAACTCACTCAGCTTCAGAGTGTATATAAAAGCGAGCCAACATTCTGGCTGTACACTGAAACTCACTCAGCTTCAGAAATAGAGTTGGCTTTCGGTAGCAGGGTTTATCAAAATGATCATATGACTGAAAATTAAGTTAGAACTTGAGAGCATAAGAACTCATAATGACGAAAATACGCCATACAGCCCTTCTTGGCTTCCTATTTATCTACAAAGTGAGTCATAAATCACGACCTATTAGATTAATTTCACATGAAAAAAATATGACATACAGATGTGTCCTGTGTGATTAAAAGTAAAAGTTTAAAAAATGCCAGATAATTTTTAGCTGGCGAATAAGTGGCACAGAGATGGGCCAGAACTGCATTGTGGGTAGAGGTGTGGCGTCGCTGAGGTGGGCGATGGGCCCCGCAGGTACATCATGGGCTTCGTGAGCAAGGAGACGGAGAGGGCGCTGCTGAAGGAGAAGGAGCCGGGCACCTTCCTGCTGCGCTTCAGCGAGAGCCACCTGGGGGGCATCACCTTCACCTGGATGGAGCAGGGGGAGAACGGTGAGCGCCGCCCTGCCCCGCCCCCCCCCGCCCGTTTCAGCTCGCTCCGTTCCCACGGGACCGGCTTGCTCCGTTCCCACGCCCCAAATCCGCGCCCCCCCCTCCCCCCCCCCCCCAACTACAATCACATGATTTTAACAAGCATTTATTTTTTTCCTGTTTGCAGTTTTCATGTTTCGAGGGATTATTTACCCCCTTAAGACACATTATAGCCGCGTTTCCACCAAAAGTACCCAGAACTTATAGTCCCAGGGACTACTTTTCAAGGAACTAAAAGGTTCCTTCAGCCCATTGTTGTCTGCGTTTCCACCGCGGTCTAAAGTCCCGCGAAGATTAGGCAAATTAGCCCACTGATGTGTAAAATAGCGACGTTGTCGTCGGTCCATCTGTCCTATGATTTATTCTGTAACCACATACTACCACCGAAGTAGCATACATTATTTTCTAATAACCGGGACAGCCCGGAGGGGTTTATTCCACTCATATACAACGCCAAATAACACTGCAAGTAGTCGACCAATCAGAAATTTTCAGCGCTTGCGCCCCACCCCAAAGGTTCCGGTACTTTTGGAAAGTACTACCCCCCGAGCAGGAACTTTTTTGGGGGTAAAATAAAGCCCCCGGAACTAAATTTAGACCCTAGTTCCTGCGGTGGAAACGCACTGAGTTCCTCAAAAGGTTCCTAGTTCCGGGGTAAAGTTCCTGCGGTGGAAACGCGGCTTATGTCAGAAATAGCTACGTGTGCCACGAAGAAGTCCCATATTCATGTGCTTATTGTGCTATATTTGGAATGATTTTACAAAAAGATGCTAACAAAATGTAGCTGATCGTGTTAAGGTCTGAGGTGAATCAATAGGCTCCTAATTGGTGGACCCTAACTAAACATTCGAGAGATAATAAAGAATTCAGGCAAAGCCAATAATAATAACCCCAGACTGCATTGTGTTTGTAAGTCTGCGGGAAAAACACTGCAAATAGCAGCATACACAGGGGTCTGAGAACCACTGATCTAAAGAAACAGCACCAGCAGCACACTTAGTGTCCCAGGGAAAGACTATATGTGGCCCTTTGATGTATAAAAATCTAAAAAATATATTTGCAGTTTGGCTGATGATCGGTTCCTGTACTCCTTACCCCGATTTTTGGAATCTTTTTTCTTTTTGTCTGACACACTTGGCAGTTTATGTGATGCGTGCCCTCCTCTGACGCAGTTGGCACTCTGAAAGGTACAGTTTTATAGTCTGGCGCAATGTCCCGCAGCATTATCGGATTGGCTTAAGCGTGGGCAGTGACGCCAATTAGCACTTTTCTGTGATTGTGGGAGAGATGAGGGAAAGTCACGGAAGCATATAAAGTTACAAAACTCGCTTGGGGACGTAATCTCCCTCTCTCTTGCTCTCTTTCTCTCTCTCACACACACACACAGGCACACACACACGCATACTGAGATGGTCCGTAGATTTTATACCAGTAAAATGATAGCCTACACATTTATTTCACAAAATACCTACATGCAAAAATGGACTGATGACTTAGACTGCGCTTGATGGTGCCAGACCAAAAAAATCAACTATATTAGGAGCATGAACAAGCATAGAATCACAAGATAGGCTTCATCGCCAGCTAAATATAGGTGCCTATCACATTTGTCATCAAAGCCTTATGCATTATGTTGCAATATTTGTTTATGTGCTTGATCATTTTTTTGCGTTACAGGCTATATGTCAATATATATTTATTTAGTAGCCTAATTAAGTGGCTTTACAACCTTTGTTGTAGATTTACACTCAGATACCCCCACTTCTAATATAGAAAACATAATTTAATGTTTATTTTACAGTGTTATTGACAATCTTTTGACTTTTTACAGTCATTTTTGTTATGAGAGGCAACAGATAATTTCAAGCTAGGTTTGGCAATAATTCTTTATGTATTTAAAACAAGGAAAAAGGAGAAAAAAGGAGGAAATTAAAATGCCATGGATTGGCACAGTATGGATTGAAAAATTATCAGAGGTGTGAATTACTCTCAGACACAAAACTGGACCAAAACCTCCCCTTGCAAATGCAGGCTTACAAAATAAAACATAACATTACTCTTAAATTGTGATATGCCCATGTGATGTTCTTAGGGTTGGAGTTTGTGTTACTCCAAATTTTGGCAGTAAAATTTTTATATTTACATATGAATATCGGCCCCAAATATCACTTATCGGTCTCTTTAATTGCTAATCGTCTGTATTGGCATTGGCCCTGGAAAAAACGTATTGGTCACGCCTAAAATAGATCATTCCGATGCATCAAAAGCCATGCCTTTACCCGGGTCTGTGTATGCACTGTGTCACTTCCCCCTACTGACAGAATGATAAATTACACATCTTTATACGTTGTTTCAGTACGTGGAATATTTCTGGACCGTACGCAAGAGTTTTAACTTATAGAGGACC
Source organism: Anguilla japonica (assembly GCA_025169545.1). NCBI lineage: Eukaryota > Metazoa > Chordata > Actinopteri > Anguilliformes > Anguillidae > Anguilla > Anguilla japonica. The sequence goes on from CM045897.1 coordinate 6,955,849, forward strand.
CACAGGAAGAGGTAGTGAGAGTCGTCTTCTCTCATAGCTGCTCTCTGTTCTTACTAAGGAGGCTCCTGCGTGGATCAAGCATATTATTATTATTATTATTATTATTATCATTATTAGTAGTAGTAGTAGTAGTAGTAGTAAGAGTATTACTATAGGACCTTTTCTGACAAAACGAAAGAGGTATACATGTTGTAAATATTGTAATCAAGTTCAGTCTCAAGAAAAAAATATTTATTTGGCATCAGCAAGGGATACTGGTCGTACTCAAGCTGCAGAACAGCATTGTCAGCTAGTCAGGTGACCAGGTGTATATAATCCCTTAATATTACCAGAGTACGATCACCATGTAAATGCATTCCCGATCGTTTCCTGTCATCTGTGAAACTGGAGAAACGGCAGCCACTGTAAAGGGAATGAGCTTAGATGTGGCCCGCCGGTGGTGAAAGGCTGCTCGCGGACGGCAGAGCGTCCTGTCGTGCCTCAGTAATCACGTGACGCCGAACGGGTGTCTCCGCAGGCGAGCCCAAGTTCAACTCGGTGGAGCCGTACACGAAGAGTCGGCTCAGCGCGCTGCCCTTCGCCGACATCATCCGCGACTACAAGGTGATCGCCCACGGGATCGTGCCGGAGAACCCGCTGAAGTTCCTCTACCCGGACATCCCGAAGGACGAGGCCTTCGGGAAACATTACAACAGCCAGCCGAGCAAAGGTAAAGTAGCCCGTCTCATGGGGGAATGACTCGTGTGACTCACAGCTGTATGTAATCAGAGGTGCAATACACTAACAAAAAAAAACTATTGTTTTGGTTATTGTTGACACTATTGCTGAGCCTACAAATGCTAATAGGCCTACATTATGTCACATGTTCACTGTGTGCTGCATTATTTAATTCTACACAGAGCACAATGCTAACGTGTGTATTTCATATCTGTTTTTTTCACTCGTCCTGTAGCCTTTCCCTACATCCCCTCAGCTTTCATTCCCATCTCGTTACGGTGAGTACAGCCGTTCTGATTCTTCTGTGTGAGTACGTCGCTTTTCTTGGTGAAGTCGGCCTTTTCAATGTTTTTGGGTGACCTTGTCTTTGCAGTCCACCCCCCTCCTCGTCTCCCGAACCTCCGATGACGCCTGGGATGTTCGACATGCTGAACCAGCACCTGAGCCCCTTTGAGATAGAGACCGCTGTGAGTCACGTTTACGACAGTTGTGTAGAATGCATGCTTGCCTGAAGGCCGGCTGTGTCGATGTTAGCACTGAGCTAAAGTAAAAGCTCTGCTTGTTCACCGCATTTCCAAAAGTATGAGGACACCTCATCCGCTTCTGATTACTGGTTTTGGCTATTTCAGCCACTTCCATTGCTAACAGATGCATAAAATCAAGCGTACGGCTGTGCAATCTCCATTGGCAAACATTGAAAGTAGAATGAGGCTTACTGAAGAGCTCAGTGACATAGGATGCCACCTTTCCAACACGTGAGTTTGTCAAGTTTCTGCCCTGCAAGTGCTGCCGCAGTGAGGTGTACGTGCTGTTATTGTGAAGTGGAAACCTCTAGGAGCTCAGCTGTGAAGCGATAGGCCACACAAGTGTGCTGAAGCATGTAGCGTGTAAAAATCATCTGTCCTCGGTTGCCACATTCACAACCAAACTCTGGAAACAACATCAGCACAAGAACTGTTCGTCAAGAGCTTCATGAAATGTGTTCATGAAATTCATGCTTGTTGAGTTTGGTGGGGAAGAACTTGACTGGCCTGAACAGAGCCCTGAACTCTACCCCATTAAACTCCGTTGAGGTGAACTGGAATGCCTTATTGCCCAACATCAGTGCCCAACCTGAGTCGTGCTCTTGCGGCTGAATGGAAGTGAACCCCCCGCAGCTATATTCCCAAATCTACTGGAAAGCCTTCCCAGAAGAGTGGAGGCTGTTACAGCAGTGGGGGGGGGGCTGGGTGGTCTAACTCCATATTAATGCTCATGGTTTTGGAATGAGATGTTAAACAAGTGCATATGGGTGTGATATTCAGGTGTCCACATACTTTGGAAAATGTAGTGTAAATGTGTGTACTCATTGCAAGTGCTTCAGAAAAGTGGGGAGGGATTTTCTAATTGGTTTTCTTTTCTGCATCACAGATGAGTTCACCATACTCGGAATGACATGGACAATTTGTCACCACACATGATATGATGCAGTCTCTCACAGTGAACCCCAAAGTCTCTCACAGTGAACCCCAAAGTCTCTCACAGTGAACCCCAAAGTCTGTCACAGTGCACCATAATTTCTGTTTGGAGATTTTTTGGAATGGACATTGTTATTCTCATGTTAATCTTATGTGTAAGTATTTGTTTCCACGGTAAGGTGCCAGGGTCATTGCTGTCCCTCAAAGATAATAAATATGGTATATGTATTTAACATAAGATCATATAGTTTGATCTCTGCCTTCAATTTTTTACATATTGTTATACTGTCAGAACATATAAAATGCCAATAGTTAGGAAATGTAATTTTTTGACCTTTTTAAAGACATTGAGTCAAATTATGGAATTATGGAAATTTCCTGCCATATCTTTGGAACAATTATGTCAAGGTCTAACCATTACACAGAGTTCCATAACATGGAACCTTCCATGAAAAGCTGCAATAGCAAAGAATCCTACCCTTTGTAAATATCTTACAAGCTTATGGATGCACAGAAACCAACACTTACAGTGATCCCTTCACATAATCCATCCTCTGGAATTATCAGTGTTAGTCAAACCCTTCCTGGCCATGATTAGTGATGAGTCATTAGGTACAGCATGACCGACCATGCCATTTTGTGTGGATTTGCATGTGATCTCATGTGGTTGTTAGTGAGGGTAATTGACCAATTGTGTTAGCAGTTCCAATCTTACACACTGTCAAACTTTAATTTTTTTTTGATTTATAGAGAAATGTCATTATCGTATCTTAGTGCATTGCAGTCCAATGTATCTCTGTTTCTGTATGTCAACCATTGTGTCAATCGTAAAACACAAACACAGCAAAGAATGTTGCCTTTAAATTTCCATTCACAGCTGAACAATTTTGAAAATATATGCTTTACCTGATTGCAATTTCTGTATTTACAATCTGTTCAATATGCAAAATATCCACAATTGTGTGGTAAATTATGTACAGAATCATATCTGTATGAAATATAGATTCTGGAGTGTTCAAACTTAAAAAATATATTTGTGTTGCTTTTTCAAGAAACACGGTTACATCCAGTAAATAAGCGCAATAGAACTATTCAGATAGTAACCAGGGATGCAGTTAATTGATCTGTGCATCACCCCTACATTTTAATGCACAATATATACTCAGCCTGTTACTGCATCCAATTGTGATTCTACCTTTTATTACGTAAGATATTTGTGCTAAATATGTTCATGCAAATACTCCACAATGCAGTTCACTGACTTCTACTCGTAGAGTTACTCTTTCATTACGTTTACATTCATTTTCATTTCTGTCCAAAGAAAAATAGAGTTGCAGTTACTATGTAGAAGCTCTGTTGATCAGACTGACTGCCTGCCTACACGGACAGTCTCAATGCTTTTGTGCTCCTCTAAGTTGTCAGCAACCCTTTAAAAATGGTATCTGTATAACACAGTGGTGTACTCTTCTGCAAACGGGTAAACACTCAATAAAACAGGTGCAGAATTTTTTTAATTTTTAACAGGAATCTCTGAAAAGGTGCACACAAGCAAACAGTTCTCTAAAGCAGAAACACTGCATGTTTCTGTGCAGGTTTTTTATTTTTATTTTTGTTTCCTTCATGAATTGTCAAGTGCTGTTTGTGAACACATGCTTATGAACACAGTTTGTATACGCCTGTACACTTTCCAATAAATCTTTGCTAAATACTGAAGGCTATTTCTTCAACCTCTTTGACTTCTGGCCTAGTGGAAAAAAATGGGCTGTATGTATTACCATTATGTGTCTTATATTTCATTTACCTTGATCTGTAGGATATTACTATTATGTCTGAATATATATATATATATATATATATATAAGACTGATTTCACAGCCTGACATCACCCCGTATGAACTGTCCTAACTTTTCTTCCAGCTACGTTCAGGATGGAGAGAGCAATGCACTAGCACTGTGCGGAAATGGACCAACTTTAAGTTTCGTTTCACTATTTCCCCCCAGTGCCGTCGCCTACAGAGCTGTTTCGGTTTCCACGAAAGCACGTGATTTCAGACGAGCTGTTCCTTCGACTGCTGCGTACCCCACCGACGCCAAACCTCAAGCAGTCTGAATCTGGGGAATTCATGGCGGAACGTTTACTTTTTACCATGTCATAACATACATGTCACAGTGTTCACGTACATTCATTCTGTGCACATAAAGAGAACTGTTACAAAGTTTCTCAGACATTTTTTTTTCTGAGATCATGGTATACAGAACATATTTAATTTAAAAGCATAGTTAATGAAGTACTTCTAGTGCATCTAACATTTTAACTCATACTAATTTTAAAATAGTTTAAAGCAGTGGAATACAAAACACGGAAACAGTATTGATGCAGCTGTTATTATTTTTCTTTATTATTATTATTATTATTATTATTATTATTATTATTATTATTTATTTATTTATTTATTTATTTACAGGTAGCCTATTTCACAATCCAATTCGAAACATGAAATTTATAACACTTCTTACTAATTATACGTATGTTCAGTACGAACTCTCCTAATATGAAAAATTGTACCTAGCTTCTTATGATGGTCAAGTTTTAAAAAAATAAACGCCTGAAAAACAAGTGTATTCAAATTTACTCAACAGCAGAATGCATCGCTTTTAAGTTTAGTTTTCCTGGTCATATCTGCCCTAACGTTTCAGTTTCTCGTTTTCCTTTTGACAAGGGAGGTAACCGTATTGCCAGAACAGCGATGACGCTAATTAGTTCCTCTGTACCTTTAAAAGTGAAGCCCCTTCCAGAGTATCCTCCGCGTTGATTGGTTTTTCACGAAAGCGGAAGTAGTTTACAGAACGTTCTCGATTTTTATTGGAGAAAACAAGTGTCACTCTTACAGTGTAGACAGTAGAAGAAATTAGTAGTGCTTGTTGTATTTTTGCAGTCTTCATGAAGTGCAGATAGCGGGTAGTGTCGAGAGAAGTGCGAAGTCGGATTCAGAAGTTGGATTCACTTTAGCCTAACACCAGCTTTCTAGTTTTTCGGTTTGTTCGTAGTTTTAACGGTAAGTACGTGCTTGTAATTCTTGTTTTGTTTTAACAGTAAGTTTGACTATATGACATCATGGCGCATTATCATTTACAAAGCACACCATACACATGCTGTCGGTACCGTTTTGGGAAACCACTAATTTACTGCTTTCATGTATTTATAAGCAGTGCACTAAAAGCATAAATATTCAACCGTTTTTTAATATATGTAGATTTACAGGTTAAGTTCACGTGGCTTAGTGATCTGTATTAGGACTTTTAAATGGTGCGCAGATAAAGATGAAATCTAACGTGACCTAGAACCCGGCGGTGTCTTAAACATTTTCTCAGTAGCCTACTGTCATTGTTAACGTTGTGAAAGGTAAAGTACCTTCCTGTTACCGTCCTCATCTTTTGTCCTTATTCTCGTGCACTTATGAAGGTTCTGAAGTGCACGAGCACTTAAGATCTCTCTTGCCGAGATATTGAGGTATTTATAAAGAAATTTATCTACATCACCTAATTATCTCAATAATTATACCGTAAATCTCCCCATATCGCTTAAGCTTGTACTTAAGTATACTTTAGTAAATTGCTGCTGTTTTGATAATCTGTGTATGCGACCACTATTAATATGTCCCCCCCCCCCCCCCCCCCCCCCCCCCCCAACGAGGAATTCGTGTGCTGTTTTCAGTAATTCCGTACTGTTCATTTTTATTTATTTTATTTTTTTGGTATGCCATTATATAGTGTAGAGAGGCACTAGGGTTCAAATGTACATATGCTGAAATACCTGTTAAAACACAAAACCTGATAGATGTCATACGGACATTGGCCCGGGAGCTGGAGACTTCATTTAGCATCACAGCTGTGCCACACCAGGGATTTTACAAGACTGCCAGACTATCTGACACTGGCATTGACACCTGTATGAGTCAGTGCTAATGGGTGTGCGAGTGATCACTGGGCACTTCTGGTACAAACGGACCGGTGTTGTAATAATAATAATAATAATAATAAAATAATAATAATAGTAATGCCATATGCAGTAGGCTGTAGGACAGTACACTACAGTAACCTTTAAAAGAATAAAAATATGTATATATAATGTTACATATATATACGTGTTATACACTGTTATATATATATGTGTGTGTGTGTGTGTAAATATAAATATTATCAGTAATTCTAACAGTCATACTCATTACTAATTGTGAAGTTTAGATTCCTTATTTCCAAGAACTCCCGGCACCGCCTTGTGTTATAGGAATTGTGATTGGGCAATGTCCAGTTCAGAACAGCAGTATTTTATAGGCAATGTGATTGAGGAATATCCAATATTCAGAACAGCAGTATGCTATAGGCATTGTGATTGAGGAATATCCTCTTCAGAACAGCAGTATGTTATAGGCATTGTGATTGAGATATGTCCAGTTCAGAACAGACGTATGTTATAGGCATTGTGATTGAAGAATGTCCCGTTCAGAGGTTTTATTGGGCTGACAACATTACATCCTGCTGTTCCTCAGGAAAATGGCTCAGTGGTACCGTTTGCAGCAGATGGACTCTAAGTACCTGGAGCAGGTTGACCAGCTGTACGATGACACCTTCCCCATGGAGGTCCGTCAGTACCTCAGCCAGTGGATCGAAAGCCAGGACTGGTAATCATCGTTTCAACACTGCTGACTTCAGTCAGAAATTCTGAATTTGATTGAAGTTATATGATTATGTGATAAAGTTATTAAGTGGTATGATACATGACCAGTGCCTGGTGTACCACGGGCCTCTCTGTACCAAAACCTCTACTAGACCAAAGCTTTCAGTCCACTCAGTGATGGTGACTGGTGTTTTTACCACATGGATATTTTCAGAGATGAAGACCCTGTCGAGAGTTGTGTTGAGAGTATTAATGTGCATTTTTTCTGCTGAGATTATTTAATTCTTTACAAAATGAGTGAAAGTTCTCTCTAGAAACCCATGTGAAGTTATTTAGACTGTATTTTCCTCATATCTTCTGTATGTTAGAGACAAGTCTGATGGCCAGGGCTATGTGTAATAGAGCTACACACTGGGATTATGCTTATTATGCAGAATGTTTTTATAAACTGCATTTGATGCACTGATGAACTTTCACACATCTAAATCGGTAGCAAGTTTTTCGAGTTTTGTCATCTCCATTTTGGCTGCGACAGCTCGGTGTGTAACCTGGGAGATGAGCTAGGTAACCAAAACAGAGCAGTGCATTGTGGGAGGCGAGAACTACCTGGTGAGTTCCACCAAATACGGTGCCATATGGTCTTGGTGTTTTCACTGGTTGCTTATGATACTGCCAGCATAGAACGGTGTTTCTGGGTTGTGAGTGGTCTGTAGCACTTAGAAAGCCATTGCTGGGTCGTGAGTGGTCTTCAGTGATTAGAAAGCTGTTTCTGGGTTGTGAGTGGTCTTTAGTGGTTAGAAAGCCGTTTCTGGGTTGTGAGTGGTCTTTAGTGATTAGAAAGCTGTTTCTGGGTTGTGAGTGGTCTTTAGAGGTTAGAAAGCCGTTGCTGGGTTATGAGTGGTCTTCAGTGGTTAGAAAGCCGTTGCTGGGTTGTGAGTGGTCTTCAGTGGTTAGAAAGCCATTGCTGGGTTGTGAGCGGTCTTCAGTGGTTAGAAAGCCGTTGCTGGGTTGTGAGCGGTCTTTAGTGGTTAGAAAGCTGTTTCTGGGTTGTGAGTGGTCTTTAGTGGTTAGAAAGCTGTTTCTGGGTTGTGAGCGGTCTTCAGTGGTTAGAAAGCCGTTGCTGGGTTGTGGGCGGTCTTTAGAGGCCAGTGCTGTTCAGTACCGTGTTTCAGTTTCTCTCCCTGTCACTCATCCCCTACAGGGAGCTTGTGGCAAATAACGATTCCTTGGCGACCGTGCGGTTCCATGACCTCTTGGGCCAGCTGGATGACCAGTACAGCCGATTCACCCTGGAGAACAACTTCCTGCAGCAACACAACATCCGCAAGATCAAACGCAACCTACAGGTGCAGACAGAGTTATCCAAATATCTGCGAGAATAAGCGCAACCTGCAGGTGTTGCAGGCAGAGACATCCAAATATCCGCAGGATTAACACAACCTACAGGTGGCGCTTCGGGTGAAGCAGTAGCTCCCAGCGTTAATGTTCCGGCTCAGTTAAAGAAATGTGCACGCCAGCGAGCTCAAATGGCTGTTCATTTAATGTTGCGTATCATAACATTTTTTTGCCGCCAACAGTGCCACAGCTTCCTTGCTACATTGCAAATGGTTCCAGATTTTTTTTTTTTTAACTAATTTTTTTTTTACCTTTAAAAATGATTATTGATCGATTATTTTTTTAAATAAGTATTTATATTGCAGACATTTAGCAGACGCTCTTATCCAAAGCGACTTATACAACTTTTTACGCAGCATTTACACTGCATCCATTTATGCAGCTGGATATGTACTGAAGCAATGCAGGTTACGTGCCTTGCTCGAGGGTACAGCGGCAGTGTCCTACGCAGGAATCGAACCTGCGACCTTTAGGTTACCAGACTGGCTCCCTACCCATTATACTACACCGCCGCCCCTGCTGTTTAAGTAACGTGTGGACTATGATCGTGCCTTCCGAGGGGAAGCGAGTGCTTGTGACGCTGAGGGAGTGGCTGTGCGCCCGCAGGACCACTTCCAGGAGGACCCGGTGCACATGGCCATGATCATCAGCAAGTGCCTGCAAGAGGAGCAGAAGATCCTGGCGTCGGCGGAGAAAACCGAGGTGCGTTACGGCGAGGGCACGGGCGCGGGCGCGGGCGGGGGCGTGGGCACGCTCACACGAGCGGGGTCCGAAACAGCGGGGGTCCAGGGCGCTCCTTTGGAGAACCCTCTTATGCGTGGAATTAATTCACCGGGTTCGTTTTGAAAGAGCGGGTTTTCATTACGTTACATTACAGGCATTTAGCAGACGCTCTTATCCAGACTGACTGACGTGACATTTTACAGAGCGTTTACGTTGCATTACATTACACTGCATTCTGTATCATCAGCTTAGGCTAGGCTGGTGTTCACTGGCTTGCTTAAAAGGCAACACGGAGCCTCTGGAACAACGTGGAACTGCCTAAGGGCCTAACAACCTCACACTGGTGTACAACCCCCTAGAATTTACACTAATTCTTATGGCAGGAAGTTCCCCTCTGTAAATCTTTCCATAGAACATCCTCATTTCCTTGAACATAACTGCTGTACTTTGGCCGTGTGACTTCATCAGTTAACGCCCGCTTCACTTCCCTGTCCGTCTTTGGCAGGACAACATCGGGAGCACACAGACCAGCATGGTGGTGGAGAAGCAGAGGGAGCTGGACGGCAAGGTGAAGGACATCAAGAACAGAGTCCAGGTGAATGCCAGACCCCGCGGCTCTGCGGTCCGCCCCGCGAGCCGAAACGCCCCCCCCCCCCCCCCCCCCCCCCCTTGCGGTCGCCCCAGTGACCCGTATCCAGGGGCGCGGGAAAAGCACATCCCCAGTTACCCCCCCCCCCGCTGCATGTCACTGCCACGCTCAGTCTTTCTGCATTTCTGTTGCCAGGAAATAGAGCAAAAGATAAAATCTCTGGAGGACCTGCAAGACGAGCACGACTTCAAGTACAAGTCCCTGCAGAGCAGAGGTGAGACGGCAGACCGCTTCGCCGTGCGCTTCAGAGAGAAAGCGCTTCCACGTGGCCTCACACATCTAAAATGGCGTCTCTGCGTTAATGCTGATACAGGGACAGGGGTGAGGCGTTAGGTCTGAGTGGCCGTACCGATGTTGACACAGCGATGTGTCATCGTAGCGCGATGCGTAATTCGCCAAACCCGCTCTGTACAAAGGTTCTAGAACGGTGGTTACCCACCTCGGTCCTGTGGCCTCCCTGCGCGTGTTGATTTTGTTACAGCCGCAGTCGCGATTCCAAAATTTTAACGAGCTGTTCGCTTTTCTTAATTACAGTTTTCACGGGTCGAGGGATTATTTACCATCTTAAGCCACGTTACACGTTGGGTTTATGGTGCTATGTTGCAAACATTTACATAAAAAGAGGAAACTGTAAAATTATGTAACTGAACAGATCAAAGAATGAGGCGATTGACTGAGTTCCCATTTGGTGGCAGTGTGGAAAATGGCCACTAAAACTCGCCATTTGGTAGATAATGAAAAATTCAAAGACAAAGCAGATGATAACAAGCCAACCCTGAACTGTGTTGATAAGTTTAATAAAAAATGATGAAAGAACTTAAACACCTTTGTTCAGGAACCCAGTTGGGAGCCTCGTGTTTCACCTCAGCCTTTAATCTGATAATAATAATAATGTCAGGGTTCTGTGTTTTCCCCCTGTTCTTTCCTTGTTGGGCCGCCAGATGGCGGCACTTCCGTTTTGTGTCCTGTTTAATTGCTTTATTGTTTTTCATTATCCAATTATTGTTAGTTGGCTGTCTCGTTTGCCCTTCCCTCTCTGTGGCCTAATTGTTCATTGTGCCCTCCTGTGTCTCGTCTGTGTCATGTCTATTTAAGTTTCCCTTCCCCTTGACTCAGGTGCGGGATCCTTGCTCTTTGTTGGTATGTTGCTTGTTGCGCGTGTGTCGGTTTGATGGTTTGTTGCCTGTTCCCTGCCTGTGTGTAGCCTGCCTTGTCTGTGACCTGTTCCTTGCCTGCTCTGTGTTCTACTTGTTTTTTGGGGTTTTTGTATTTTTTGTTCCCCGGTGTTTTTCTTGAAGTTCTTTTGTGTTTAGTTAAAGTTGCCCTGCGAGGCTTTTTGTTCCCTTTGTTTCCCCATTGAGAAGTAAAGTCTTTGTTTTGCCGACTTTTGGAGTTTGGAGTTTTTTCCCTGGCCTCCGCGTTTGGGTCCTAACCCCCCCCCGTCCCCTGACAAATAATAGGTCAACCACAGCTTGCTTAGCTGGAATTAAACCTCAGGTCTAAACCCCTAGACCACAAAACTGTGTTAAACCCGGAACCGCTAATCCTTATTTCTCGATTTGGATAGCTGTTCCAGGTGTGATGTAGTTCTGTGGTCTAGAGATATAAACCTGAGGTTGAAGCTCCATGTAAGCACACTGAGCAATAATAACAAAAATAGAAGTGAAGCGGTGGGGAGGAGCGGCATGTTGAATACGGCGGTGTGCTGTGCTTTGTGTGCAGAGCACGATGTGAACGGGGCGAACCAGAAGGAGGTGAAACGTGAGGAGATGCTGATTCGAGAAATGTTCATCAGGCTGAATATCCACAGAGAGGTTAGAGATTCCCCCTCATCATCTGAGAGTCTGACAGTCTGTGCCAGGAGCTGCCAGGGTTATGAATGCCTGTCAAATTTTTGGCTCAGAATTCTGTTTGGCATGTTTCATTACTTGAAATCAGCTTTTTCATAAATTGCTGGAATGTGCAGTACAGTAGCCGAATGGGTTTTTAGTGCTTTGTCAGTATTGTGATGGATATTGTTCAGCAGAGCCCAAATATTCTAGCAACTGTTTGTGAAATGAAACGTTGCACGGAGAGAGGCTTTAGGTGTGCACAGTGTGCAGGTGTGCGGGTGATGTGTTGAGCCTGATTGGGTCTGATGTGTGTGCGGGTGATGTGTTGGGTTTGCCAAGCGTACGGGTGATGCGTTGGGTCTAACGCGGGTGATGCGTTGGGTCCGAGGCAGGCGATGCGTTGGGTCTGATGTGCGCGCGTGTGGGTGTGCTGCAGGAGGTGGTGCGTCAGATGGCGGACGTGCTGAACGCGGTGGAGCAGATCCAGTATGCCCTGGTCACGGACGAGCTGCCCGACTGGAAACGGCGCCAGCAGATTGCCTGCATCGGCGGCCCACCAAACACCTGCCTGGACCAGCTGCAGACCTGGTAATGGCCAGAGGAGAGCGCTGTTTCACACGGTGCCCTAACCAACACCCACATCACCTATCTTTGAGAAGTCAGTTATCGCTATTGACTGTTGAGGTTATTTTGGTTTTCTGAGAACTAAAATGAGGATATGAGAGGCTATCTTTTCCTGTTTACATGGACATCTTGCGTAGGTTCAGGTGAAAATATGTGGCTACTGGTCAGTTCAGTAACTCTGGTGAAAAGGGTATAAGTTCAGTAACTCTGGTGAAAAGGGCGTAAGTTCAGTAACTCTGGTGAAAAGGGCGTAAGTTCAGTAACTCTGGTGAAAAGGGCGTAAGTTCAGTAACTCTGGTGAAAAGGGCGTAAGTTCAGTAACTCTGGTGAAAAGGGCGTAGGTTCAGTAACTCTGGTGAAAAGAGCGTAAGTTCAGTAACTCTGGTGAAAAGGGCGTAAGTTCAGTAACTCTGGTGAAAAGGGCGTGAGGTTCAGTAACTCTGGTGAAAAGGGCGTAGGTTCAGTAACTCTGGTGAAAAGGGCGTAGGTTCAGTAACTCTGGTGAAAAGGGCGTAGGTTCAGTAACTCTGGTGAAAAGGGCGTAAGTTCAGTAACTCTGGTGAAAAGGGCGTAGTTCAGTAACTCTGGTGAAAAGGCGTAAGTTCAGTAACTCTGGTGAAAAGGGCGTAAGTTCAGTAACTCTGGTGAAAAGGGTGAGGTTCAGTAACTCTGGTGAAAAGGGTGTTCAAAAGTGAAAATAGTTCAGTAACTCTGGTGAAAGGGGTTCAGTAACTCTGGTGAAAAGTTCAGTCAACTCTGGTGAAAAGAGCGCAAGTTCAGTAACTCTGGTGAAAAGAGCGCAAGTTCAGTAACTCTGGTGAAAAGGGCGTAAGTTCAGTAACTCTGGTGAAAAGGGCTTGAGGTTCAGTAACTCTGGTGAAAAGGGCGCAAGTTCAGTAACTCTGGTGAAAAGGGCTTGAGGTTCAGTAACTCTGGTGAAAAGGGCTTGAGGTTCAGTAACTCTGGTGAAAAGGGCGTAGGCGGGGTTTCTCACCGATCCACCCGCCCCTCAGGTTCACAACGGTGGCCGAGAGCCTCCAGCAGGTGCGGCAGCAGGTGAGGAAGCTTCTGGAACTGGAGCAGCAGTACACGTACGAGAACGACCCCATTACCCAGAAGAAGAGCTTCCTGGAGGACCGGGCGCTGAACCTGTTCCGGAACCTCGTCATCAAGTAAGATCAGACCTCAGTTCAGCCCTGCCTGTTCTGGTACAGGCAACACACCGCACACAACCTTTAACCTCAGCTGGGGAAGGATCCCCTTTTCACAGGATATTCTGTCCGTTTACACCTCCACCTGTACCTCTCCCTTTTCTCCCTTCTGTCTATCTTCCCCTGGTTTCATTTCGTATTCTGTTCTCTTTGTTGGCTGCTGTTTTCATGAAAAAAATAACGGAAGACATGATGATGACATTACTTATGATATTTCTAATAATAGTAATCTTGAAGAGTATGTTTTTAGGAACTTGACTGTACCGCACCTGTACTGCGCTGTCCCTAGCAGTGATATTTTGAAATGAAAATGCGTGTGAGTGCGAGAGGCGGTTAGCTGTGCTGGCGGTGGCCGCGGCGGTTCCTGAGGTGGGCCTCTGTTTCAGCTCCATCGTGGTGGAGAGACAGCCCTGCATGCCCACGCACCCGCAGCGACCCCTGGTGCTGAAGACGGGCGTGCAGTTCACCGTCAAGCTCAGGTATGACCTCTGACCTCTGACCTCCACTGAGGAAACTCTGCCGGTTACCGCAGTTCAGTTGTTGTTAGGGGAACGACCGTTTACTCAAAATCGTAGAAAAAAAAGAATTGCAAAATAAAAAGAAAGAAAAAGTGCTAACGTCACATTGTAATTATCGGAAAGGAAATGGACAGCTGTCAGGTACTCAGGTACTTATTCACTTCCTGTTCTGGTCTTCTAAGCCCCCCCCCCCCCCCCCCCAAAAAAAAAAGTAGTACTGCAAGGACAAGCTTGTCATCATTTAGAAAAAATTGTAAAATGTCCCACACCTAATTATCAGTTGATAGCTAGGAGCTGCATGATTTGTGCATTATATGTATAGTGTGTAAGTTTCCATACACTTAAAACATTTCATGCCTTTTTCATGCGGGAACATTAGTTTATGCATAACCATATAACTAAATATAATTTTCCTCAACATATTTTTCTTAACACTTAGTGTTGTGACATTTTGTTTCATGACGTCACATTTTTTGTTCTCAGGCTGTTGGTGAAGCTGCAGGAATTTAACTACCAGCTCCGAGTCAAAGCATCTTTTGACAAGTGAGTATGTGTCCATGGCCAGTGTTTTCTAATAAAAGCATTTTATTTGCTTTTTAGATATAAAATACACCCAAAGCTCTGCTGTCTCCATTCACTGACCTGGTTGTTTTCTCCCCTAGGGATGTCCCTGAAAAAAACAAGTTGAAAGGGTATGATATTCATTTCATAAACAATCCTATCGACTGAATTGACTTTTAATTATTCCTGCAGTTGATGAGGAATAATATTTTTGGTCTGTTCCAGCTTCCGCAAGTTCAACATCCTGGGCACCAGCACCAAGGTGATGAACATGGAGGAGTCCAACGGCAGCCTGGCCGCCGAGTTTCGCCATCTGGTACGAGCCTTTATAACTCCATAACGGCGTGTCGTAAGCACGTTATAAGCTGTTACGAAGGCTGTTCCTCCTTCTTTGGCTACTGTGTGAAAATCTGTGTTTTGTTTTCTCAAACGCAGCAATTGAAAGAACAGAAGGCTGCTGGTAACAGGACAAATGAGGTAAGGGAGAATACACCGGAAACTATAAGGTGCTGATTTGGCGGTTTGGCTCTGTGTGGGAGTTTGGAAGGTGCTGTTTTTGTGGTTTTGGCTGTGTGTGGGAGCCTGTAAGGTGCTGTTTTTGTGGTTTTGGCTTTTGGGGCTGTGTGTGGGAGCCTGTAAGGTGCTGTTTTTGTGGTTTTGGCTGTGTGTGGGAGTCTGCAAGATGCTGATTTGGTGGTTTGGATGTATGTGGGAGTCTGTAAGGTGCTGATTTGAAAGTTTTGGCTGTGTGTGGGAGTCTGTAAGGTGCTGATTTGGCAGTTTTGGCTGTGTGTGCATTTGGCAGTTTTGTAAGTGTGTGCATTTGTAAGATGCTGATTTTGGTGGGTTTTGGGGCTGTAAGATGTGATTTGGAGTCATTTGTAAGATGCTGATTTGGATGGTTTTGGGGCTGGAAGATGTGATTTGTGGAGTCTGTATGTGGGAGTCTGCAAGGTGCTGATTGGGCGGGTTTGGCTGTGATCGCAGGGGCCGCTCATCGTGACGGAGGAGCTGCACTCCATCAGCTTTGAGACACAGCTCTGCCAGCCGGGACTCATCATCGACCTGGAGGTAAGACTGGGACACTGTGACCGGGGAGGTGCCTGAGATTTAACGGCTGACCGCAGCACGGCGAGCGGTACTCAGGCGTCCTGAATATAGTGCGTTCATAGTGACTCTATCAGTATTTAGTTAACATTTTACACAAGACAGAAAATCCATTATTTCCACTTTGCGCTACCTCATTTTCCTAGACAGCAATGTGAGGTATCTGCATTGTTTTTAAAGAGGCAAATTCCAATCAACTGTGTTGACAAGGCAATAAAGTTTTGAACCTTGAATCTCACAGCTGAGAGAGAAAGAAATGCTGGTAAGTGTAGTTTTATAGTGTTACTTGAGGTTGGTCTGGTCCTGCTTTTTAACACTGTTAATTTTGGTGGTGTTACCACTATTGCATCAGCAGAAAAGGTGACTTGATTCAGTTTAACACTAAAAATTTTATAGTAGTGATAAGGAGCTTCATATTGAAAGGGTGTGATTGTGTGCTCTGCTTCCTGGTTCATAACTTGTTTGTTTGACCGGGCAGGCTGTATCTTTGAGGTTACTTTCCCTGAGGTGTGTGTGTGTGTGTGTGTGTGTGTGTGTATATATATATGTGTGTGTGTGTGTGTGTGTGTGTGTGTGTGTGTGTATGTGTGTGTGTGCATGTGCGCGTGCGTGTGTGTGTAGAACATAAGATGACTGATAAGACCGCTTCCTCCGTCTCTCCACCTCCCCGTGCTGCCGCCCACAGATAACCTCCCTCCCGATTGTGGTGATCTCCAACGTGAGCCAGCTCCCTAGCGGCTGGGCCTCTATCCTGTGGTACAACATGCTGTGCACCGAGCCAAAGGTCGGCCATTTTATTCCATTTCCTCCCTTGCACCATATTTCTAGTACTATCCGTGGTTTTACTTCTGTGCCGCCAGCTCTCTGGCTGCTGATTGGCTGACGCGCTTCCCTGTCCTTCTCCCCGTTCCAGAACCTGTCCTTCTTCCTCAGTGCCCCCCAGGCCCGCTGGTGCCAGCTGTCCGAAGTGCTGAGCTGGCAGTTCTCCTCCGTCACCAAGCGGGGGCTGAGCGAGGAGCAGCTCAGCATGCTGGGAGACAAACTGCTGGGTGAGTATGGGTAATTCAGCTGTGTGGTGTGAAACTAAGTATCCTCCCTGAGACTGTTTGATGTGTGTTGTTGACTGCTTACTGGACTACAGTCCCGTGAGGGCTTAGAGCCAGATTACATGACATTACCTAGATGTGAGGGTTGAGGAACGGGGAGGTTTCTGAAGAGCTTGTTGTCCTGTAGGTCGAGAGGCGGGCGGAAACCCCGAAGGACTCATCCCCTGGACCAAGTTCTGTAAGGTGTGTCATCGTCCGGAGCCTGTGCAAACTGCCTTTAGGTGTAGCTGAACATGCCATTTATGTTTTAGCGTGGTAATAACATGAAGTAACGCTAATCTTTATAACATTTAATCATTTCTGTCGTTTGTGTTTTCACAATGAGCTCAGTGAGTGTGTTTTTACTGTGAGCTGAGTGAGTGTGTTTTTACTGTGAGCTCAGTGAGTGTGTGTTTTTACTGTGAGCTCAGTGCGTGCGTGTTTTTCCTGTGAGGTCAGTGAGTGTGTTTTACTGTGAGCTCAGTGCGTGTGTGTTTTTACTGTGAGCTCAGTGCGTGTGTGTTTTTACTGTGAGCTCAGTGCGTGTGTGTATTTGCTGTGAGCTCAGTGAGTGCGTGTTTTTACTGTGAGCTCAATGCGTGTGTTTTACTGTGAGCTCAATGCGTGTGTTTTACCATGAGCTCAGTGAGTGTATGTTCACTCCGGCAGAGTGAGAAGACCTTCCCCTTCTGGCTGTGGATTGAGGGAATTCTGGAGCTGATCAAGAGACACCTGCTGGCACTCTGGAACGATGGGTAAGGTGATGCACAGGGCTGAGTCCAGGAACACTGTCGGTCCAGGGGAACTTCTTGCTGGTGAGCGAGGATTTGGGTTGGAGGGACAGGTTTCTGTTTTCCACCACGGCTCAACTGGCTAATATTCTGCATTAATTAATTCTGCAGAATAAGCCACAGTAGAGAAGTTTCATATAGTGACACAACAGCTGTCTTCAGGAGTCACAATGTAGCTAAAGTGTCCGATCTCATATAATTAATTGGTTTAATTAAATAACAAGTACAAAAAGCAAATGTAGACCTCTTTTCCCAGATGTTATACACAACCAGGCTTATTGATGATGAATAACAGGACATGGGGAGGGTCTCATAGTCTGATATTGAATCCGGATTGTTCCAGTACCGACTGGGGCCTACAGCGCCACCGTTTCCTAATTGTAATATTAAAATACTGTGTGTGAATATGACATTTATGTTCCTGAACTGGGGGATGGTGATATAACTGGATAGAGAGCGATGGGTTGCCGGGACACTCTTGTTCACTGTGCTACTGTTTGGATAAGACAAACCATTTTTCCTGGAATTTTTTTAATTGACCTGACAACCTGGTCTTCCCAACCAAGAACTAACCAATTGCAGCCCCACGTAGGCCTGGTTTTAATTATCGGGCAGAAAACGGGTTGAGGCTATGTAGCTGTATTTGCATAACGACATTTGTCTCCTCTGTGTCTGTCTGTGTGTCTGTGTGTGTGTCTGTCTGCGCGTCTGTCTGCGCGTCTGTCTGCGTGTCTGTCTGTGTGTGGTACGCAGGCACATTATGGGTTTCGTGAGTAAGGACCGCGAGCGGGCGCTACTTAAGGACATGAACTCCGGGACCTTCCTGCTGCGGTTCAGCGAGAGCAGCCGTGAAGGAGCCATCACCTTCACCTGGGTGGAGTTCTCCCCCACCGGTGAGTGACGGGTGTGGGGATGGCTTTACCTGGGTGGAGTTCTCCCCAAACAGTGAGGGCCAGGGGTGGGGATGGCTTTACCTGGGTGGAGTTCTCCCCCACCGGTGAGTGACGGGTGTGGGGATGGCTTTACCTGGGTGGAGTTCTCCCCAAACAGTGAGGGCCAGGGGTGGGGATGGCTTTACCTGGGTGGAGTTCTCCCCCACCGGTGAGTGACGGGTGTGGGGATGGCTTTACCTGGGTGGAGTTCTCCCCCAACGGTGAGGGCCGGGGGTGGGGGTAGGGTTGAGGGCCGGGGGTGAGGCCGGGGGCCGTGGATGGGTCCTCTCGTGTGCTCTGACTGGACTGGAGGTGTGGTCAGACCCCCCCCCCCCACTCCAGGCCAGTCTGTTTGTTGTATTGCCTGCCTTCCACAGTAGGGTCTTTAAAATGAGTAAAGTGTGTATTCAAAATCTCCATTTTGTTTGTAGTTCTTATGCCATGCTATTTCTTTGACATTATATCAAATTTATTCCATTTTAAGAAAATGTGAAATTGAGCACACGTATGTGGTGTGTTATGTTAAATTGAACACACATATGCAGACCTGCCAACCTGCACGCATTTTGTGTACCAACTACGCAATTCTTGGTCAAAATACGCAGGTACGAAATGCCAGCTGAAACTACGCAAAAAAAATAAATATATATTGTCATTTCATTACGGAAAACAATCAATTAATACAAAACAATACCGTACATTTATTCGGTATTGGGATGGCAGGTATGCCATCCCGCCAAGTTACGCCTTGGCGGGGGCATGCCCCATACCTATACAGCACCGAGAGTTTGGCACTTTTCAGGGTTCCCCACAGAAATAACCACAACAGCCACAGACACTCAGCCCTTAAAAACATTAAATTCTGTACATTCTGACCCCATTTCAACAGTCAGATTTCATAAACAACTTCACATGTCCACACAATAAAGCCCCAAACTAAGGGGATTTTGCGTTTTCTCCTTCTTCTTCTTCTTCTTCTTCTTCTCATTCTTCTTCTCATTCTTATTTTTCCTGCCACCTATCCCACTAATAACATGTCTCCCTATTGGACATTTTACCGATACCCGCCAAATCTTCACCTACAGTACCCAATGAAAAACTCGCATACACACGCAAAATACCCATACCTTTTTACTCTGAAACATTTTCACTACGAACAGCTACTCTGCCTGTAGCCTAGTGGGTAAGGTTACAGTCTTGGGAACCTGGGGTAGTAGGTTCAAGCCCAGCTAAGGACATGTTTCTTTAACCTGCTTTTACCCTCACTAATAATTGCCTGCTACTTCTCAATTATTGCTTTTGCACCATATCTACCCGCCGTTCACCGAACGTATACACTGCATTATGACGTACCGTCTGCACGTTGTTATTAACCGGCTACAATATTGCAAAGCCATATGGATTCAACGGGAGCTCTTCTGTGCTTACTGGCCTGTGTTCTTCTTTAAAAACACGGTTTGCTAATGATACTTCACGCATTGCATAGCTATGTCATGGTGCTGCATTAACAAAGTCACAGACTGGTAACCGTCCGGTTTAAGGATCGAATCCCGCCTCGTCCTCAGGCAGATAATTTCGTCTTTTACACTAACGTTTTCTTACGCTTATATTTGCTTTACCAAAACTCACTCACGGCCACCCATATGCATTTCATCGCGGCAAATGTATTCCTTTCATTAAAAAGTTAGACCAGTTCACCGCTGTGCCATTTCTACTAACAATATTTCTTCACTTGACTACCGTGCAAAACCTTCTTATCAGCAAACGCCACGTTTCTACATTCATGTTACCTTGCCCTGTTCTCTATCTAGCCACATACAAACAATTACTACGTATGTACGTTCTGCAACTCCCCATTAAAACATTACATTTAAAATCATGACTCACATATAAGTATAACCAGTAATACTGAACATGGGAAAAGCACATTAGTATAATAGATTTCACTCGTTATTTAACCCTCCACCTTAACAGCCAATGTTTTATACAGACTGTTATATATACCGTTCCATAAGGAAACTAAGCTCGCTCATGGTAACTTTATTTACTCCGCACTATAGTCTGTCATCATGTCAACCTTCACCTACATGCCCATTCTGCTAAAAACATATTGTTTCAACTACGCAATTTCATAATTTCATCCTCATTTATCTCACGCTGTTGTTATTTTCTCATATGCAAAGCCTACTGGGACATATGCGTCTGCTCCTATTCTCCAGTATCAAGTTTTCCGGTTCTAGCTTAGCAAAACAGCGAACAGGATTCCCACATGCAGATAAGCCTATCACAACGCGTTATAAACCTTACAAACACTAAAAGTGCATCTCCACGAAATAACAGACAACGGAGCACGACAGCAGGGTACACAAGTTGCGACCTAGGCTGCTCTAATTCTACGGTCTTGCTGATTCTTTTCTCAATCAAGGCTTGTTGGATGGCCGTCAAATCCGTGAGTACATACACTGGCCATATTTCACCTGCGTTTCTGTTGCGTTTAAAATTACACGGCACCGCACACTGTCACATCCACTGTTTTACATATATAGCAAACCAAAACTGCTAAACAGTACACGCTCATCAGACTGTACAAATTCACACAAGGACAGCCATAATCCACAACCGTTTCTTACAGGGTCATTTCGCATTTCTCATTCTCGTAATAAAACGCTTTGCAAAAAGAAATGATATCTCATAAAAAACACGTTTTCAACGTACAAAAATGCCAAGTTACTCAAAAGTATTGATATCAAAATGACGCCAAGTTACGGTACTACAAACAATATAGGCTATCTTGCCTCACCGAAATTTGAGTACATGGAACTGAGGAAATATTGGGTAGCATTGCTTTGGAATACATCTTATTTAATTTCGGTGAGGCAAGATAGCCTATATTGTTTGTAGTACCGTAACTTGGCGTCATTTTGATATCAATACTTTTGAGTAACTTGGCATTTTTGTACGTTGAAAACGTGTTTTTTATGAGATTTAAACTACATCCCTCGGATTGAACCAGATGCTACGACCTTGTGCTTGTGGTTCTGTAACCTCTCCCTGACCCACTCAACATCCACTGATACGCAGCGGTACTTTATTATTCACCGAGGCGTAACGCTGCATTGCTGAGGTAAAATAGGAAGTGGGGAGTAATAATCAAGCACAAAAATGTGACCGTAATGTTAACATATACAACGTTAAAACATGTTCGGTAACTTTACGAGATGATGCATTTCAAGGGGTATATCCTAACGAGATAAATGTGTGTATACAGTTAGCCGTACTAGTAGCTTGCATACGATTTAGCCTCGTTACGAGACGTGTGAATAACTGATTGAGTAATTTAGCTGCAGTAACTCAAATGCTACGGAGACTCCCTGTTCAAACTTTGAATCGCACACGCTCTGTTTGAGCAAAGTGACCATTGCAAAGGTGTTTGACTATAGACTGCTATCGTAGCAAACAATTCCTATTATTGCAGCCAGTCACCCGACCAGCCTTGCAGTTAAAAAATAATCATGACGTCAGATGACGAGGATTCTAACAGGGAGGGAGAGAGAGAGAGCGTTGAACATATTTATTGATTTACTTCTGTTGCTGTCAATGCTGTTATTGTTATATATTGTTACATTTATCATTATTATTATTTTACATATTATAAGTGTATGCTTTGGCAATAATTACATTTGTATTCATGCCAATAAAGCAACTTAAATTGAAAAATTGAAATTGAGAGCAGCAGACCTACTAAAAAGAAGCGAGTCCATGCCCCCCAGAAGTTCCTCGCAAAATATCAGGAGCAATGGCCGTGACTCCGCCCCTCAAAACTTCCGCACCATGCATTTTGCACATTGTGCAATTATGATTTTGACATTAGCCACCAAGGAGCTTCAGGTAATAATTTAGCTAAACCTCTAGTTACAAAAGCCTACATTCCTAGATAATTTTTCAATTGAATACTTTTTTTTTTCATTAGGCCTATATGATGTGTGCCTAAATAAGCTGATTCAATTATTTAATTATTAAATAAAAATGGAAATCATGAACAGAAACTTGGTTTTATTCATAATTGACTGTTTTACATCGCAACATAAGTTTCTTTAAATACTTGAAAATGAAAAAAATGAATATGTTACAATATACAAAATAAATTATTTCCATTTTTATTAAATAATTGAATGCGATTCACTTATGGTTATCAGTTTGTATAAGCACACATATCATATAATGAAATATTAATCATGAAAACA
This sequence comes from Anguilla japonica, assembly GCA_025169545.1. Taxonomy (NCBI): domain Eukaryota; kingdom Metazoa; phylum Chordata; class Actinopteri; order Anguilliformes; family Anguillidae; genus Anguilla; species Anguilla japonica. The sequence continues at coordinate 6,978,373 of CM045897.1, forward strand.
TTGTTTTAAGCAGGTGTACTCAAACTTTTGACTTGCAAGTATATCATAATATAGCCCAGTGCAGTGCAAGTGATATTTTAGAATAAGGTCAAATTCTACAATTATGCCTGATCACTTCAACAGTCAAAACTAGAATTATGAAGAAAGGCTTGTGTGTGTGCGTGTGTGCGTGCAAAGCGAAGTGGTGTGAAAACATGTGAACTAAGCGTTACTGACTGCTGTGGTACTCAAAATATTTTCCTAAGGTTGGCAGGTCTGCATATGTTGTGTGTGTTTGTTAAATTTAACACACATACTGTATGTTGTGTGTGTTATGTTAAATTGAACACACAAATGTTGTGTGTTGTTAAATTGAACACACATATGTTGTCGGTGTTATGTTAAATTGGACACACGTATGTTGTGTGTTTTATGTGAACCTGAACACACATGTGCTGTGTGTGTTATGTTAAGCTGAACACGCGTGTGCTGTGTGTGTTATGTTAAGCTGAACACGCGTGTGTTGTGTGTGTTATGTTAAGCTGAACACGCGTATGCTGTGTGTGTTATGTTAAGCTGAACACGCGTGTGTTGAGTGTGTTATGTTAAGCTGAACACGCGTATGTTGTGTGTGTTATGTTAAGCTGAACACGCGTGTGTTGTGTGTGTTATGTTAAACTGAACACGCGTGTGTTGTGTGTGTTATGTTAAACTGAACACGCGTGTGTTGTGTGTGTTATGTTAAACTGAACACGCGTGTGTTGTGTGTGTTATGTTAAACTGAACACACGCATGTTCTCACACATGCAGGCGAGCCCCAGTTCCATGCGGTGGAGCCGTACACCAAAAAGGAGCTCACGGCCGTCTCCTTCCCCGACATCATCCGCAACTACAAGGTCATGGCGGAAGAGAACATTCCAGAAAACCCGCTGCGCTTCCTGTACCCCAACATCCCCAAAGACAGTGCCTTCGGGAAGTACTACAGCCGGCAGACTGAACGTAAGCTGACCCCCAATACCGCCTGTAGTCACCCCCTAGTGTTCTAACCATTACAGGCATTTAGCAGAGTCCTTACAAACTTTTTACATAACATTTTACATTGTATCCATTTATACAGCTGGATATATATATACTGAAGCAATGCAGGTTAAGTACCTTGCTCAAGGGTACAACGGCAGTGTCCTTACCCGGGAATCGAACCTGCGACCTTTCGGTTACAAGCCCAGTTCCTTAACCACCGAGTCAGATATCATACTCACGCCCTTTAAATTCCACTGTCACAAGTGACTGTGTCTCAGCATCAAATGCGTAACTCCCTTGTTTGTCTTTCTAGCATTTTGGTGCATGTCCTTGAAAAGCAGCACATCTGTAATAAAGCCTGTTGCATGCACAGACTGAGTGAGACACCCCTTAAGCCCTGCCCTGGTCTCACATCCCACCCCGAGTCTCAAGCCCTGCCCTGGTCTCACATCCCACCCCAAGTCTCAAACCCTGCCCTGGTCTCACATCCACCCCGAGTCTCAAACCCTGCCCTGGCCTCACATCCCACCCCGAGTCTCAAACCCTGCCCTGGTCTCACATCCCACCCCGAGTCTCAAACCCTGCCCTGGCCTCACATCCAACCCCGAGTCTCAAACCCTGCCCTGGCCTCACATCCAACCCCGAGTCTCAAACCCTGCCCTGGCCTCACATCCCACCCCGAGTCTCAAACCCTGCCCTGGCCTCACATCCCACCCCGAGTCTCAAACCCTGCCCTGGCCTCACATCCCACCCCGAGTCTCAAACCCTGCCCTGGTTGTAAGCCCTGCCCTGTATGGCCATGTTAGCACGCTTACAGGATTGCATCAGCTCATTCTGTCTCCTGTTTATTCAGAATCGGAGCCCATGGATGTGGAGAGCCCCAGCGGACCGGGGTACATAAAGACAGAGCTGATCTCCGTGTCGGAAGTGTAAGAGCCTCCTCTGCAGCCTGCAGATCCCTACAGCAGATATATAGTCAGACACAATCCATATTTACTTCTGTCTACCACTAAGGTGGCATCCAACGTCATTATCCTCTCCCTCCCTGGGGTGTAGGCCAGTCCCCCAGTGTCTCTTGTGGGTTAACCGGGGCGGAGTTACGTGTTTGTATGCAGTCTGCTGCATGAGAGGAGTGTGATAACACTCTCTGTCTTTTCAGTCATCCTTCTAGATTTCAAGACACCATGCTGCCCTTGTCCCCAGAAGACTTCGGAGCACTCACAAAGTTCATCAACCCCGCGGAGATCGAGACCGTGGTGCGTCAGGTTCAGCGGTTCTGTAGCGCCGCCGCGGATATGCACTCGAACACGCACCACTGCAGCCAGTCCATACAGCATTAATATTCTTCTCCTTGTTCTCCTATTGGCCGCACGCTCTCAAGATACAGCCCACAAAGAAAAAAGGGCAAACACCCAGAAACCTCCCAGGTGCTTTTTAGAATAACAAATACAGGCAGGCAAGCAAGAACTGGGCAAAAGTGCACAGTCACAGATTGCCCGCACATCCTGCTTATGACTCAATGGTTGCTTTATAATATTTTCATGCTGAAAATCCTGCATAGCATGCCTTTCATTTTTAAGGAGTTGCATTTTTTAAACTGAAGGTATGCCTAGTTTTTTTTTTTTTTACTGCTGGAGTTTTAAGAGCTAACTAAAGTTCTTCAAAGCAGTGCTTTGGATTAGATAGGAGGTACAGGCTAACATTCTGGACCTGAGTCTGATCACACGTGTAGTATTTACTAGCTCTGTATTGTCTCCCACGCTGGCCTAGTTTCACCTTGGCCAGGTGTGTATTAAGTGGCAGGTTCAGTGACAGTGTAGTGGGTTGAGAGGTTGCAGGTTCGATTCCCAGGTGGTGCACCGTGGCTTTACCTCCAAGGCGCTTAGCCTGACTTCCTGTCACAGGTGTGTGGTTTTGCGATACAGACAGCATGCAAAAATGCAAGCCGTGGGTAAGGGCGTCTGATACACAAGTGGCACCTTGTGTATGCCCCAGGTACGCACCTTTCTCTCGCCTGAGATGAAGTGGCGTTGGCACCTGCCATCCCTGCTGAGGCCATGTCCCCAAAGCGGTTTTCACCCAAAATTTTCCTTGGTGTCTTTGTGCTGACCTCACCGAGCGTTGCCCGGATTGTGTTAAGCATGTCTCCCACTTAAGTGCAAGTTTTAGCTTTTTACCTTCAGCTACGGCAAAACAATCACCGGAGCTAACTCACAAACCATGTTTTAGCTGGTGAAAGGAACAATCGCATTTATTTATTTAAAAGTGGCCCTTTATAGGTTTGTTAATAAAAATATGTCGTTTTAAATGTCAAATATTTTTATTAATAGTGCAAACGTATAATTCCATATGAATTAATACCGTACTAATTATTAATTATCAATACCGAACTAAATGTTAATTATTCGGTACTACTAATACTTAATAAAGAATGCCGTATCATTAATACAGTATTACTGGTTACCGTTGCAGCCAGGCTGGGCTGCTTTCTTGTTGTTAAGCAAAGACGTGAGCTGTTTTCAGGCCTGTTTGTCAGTTACTCTCACAGCCAGGAGACTGAGCCCGATCAGATTCTGCTCGTATACACAAGGGACTTTGTGAAGGTTGATTTGATGTTCTAGAGGTACAGTGGATACACGTGGATCATCCCTTTCATTTGAAACATTTAGTTTGTGCACTGCTTCTTGCTTTAATTGGTCAGTATTCTCGGGTGAAAGTACGCACTGTGTGTCTGGCTTGTTTTTCAAACATCTGGTTTCCTCTACAGATGTGCAGCGCGTTCCCAAATTAGACGGACTCCTATCCGAACCTGGATCCACCGGGCAAGAAGAGGTTCCTCATCTTTTCGTTGATGCTTTGCGTGTGACTCCTGCTGAAAGCATTCGCTGTATTAGCCTTCTCTGCAGTGACTTATGTCTGCTTGTATTACTGATGTTACATTATTTGCAAATGACGCATGAGTCTTGTACAGATACTTGTTTTAAGTGTGCTCAATCAAAATCATTTGCTTGTTTTTTTTTAAATGTTTGAAATCCAACAGTTCAGTTCGGTTCAATATGTTTGTTTGGTTATTTTTTTTTCCTCTGAAAAATCCACATTGTCAAACGTTATTTTTAACTTATCATGACGTACTGTAGCAAGAGCAGTAACGGACACAGGCGCCTAGGGGGCGCTGCTCCACATTCAGGTGTGTGAATATCACTACGTATTCAGTGCAAATAAATTCATTTGTTCGTGCCTCTGAAACCTTTCTTTATTTTGGTCATTAAAATAAATACATTTCCATCGCCCTCCACAATGCGTACTGGGACAAGCTGCAAGGTAAACTGAAAGGTGTACACTAAAACAGGTGCCCCCAGTCTCGGCCCTGCTGCTCTCCTGTGCATGCTGGCCTACTGTCTCCAACCAGTCCCCACAGGTGTGCCGCACGGAAATGCGTGCTTCTGAGCTCACGCTGGTCTTGTAGTGGAATCTCGGTTTTGCTCGTTGCCGTTTGAATCGTCATGGAAACAGTCGATTTCTCTTTCCACACTTTCAAAACATGGGACTCTCATCAGCGCTTAGATAGCATGGCAGGGAGGCTACAGATTTGCCCTAGAGCAACTGAACAGTAAAGTTGCAATTTTGAAAAGAGTTAAATTTGTACATTGAAATTTGTGACGATTTGCAATTTACAGTACTTGTTGCAGCAGGTTTTAGCCAGCGTTATCTTAACAGTCTTGTGTGACTGAGTTGGCTCAAATTCGCCACCTCCAATTGGAGCCCCACTTACATGACATCAGAAATAATCAACCAATGGTTTGTTAGTAAAGCGCATCCCCAGAATTTTGGTGGTCTTGTCTCACATCATTATGTGAAATTTGGCAGGTTTACGAGCCAGGTAGCTGAAGCTGGAGACTGCTCTTCAAGCCTAAGTAAAGCCAGTATGCACAGCGCACCACCAGGGCCAGACCTGGAGCATCATATGCCAAACGAAGAAGAATAAAATGCATAATACATTCACAACTGTCCCAGTCAGTTTGAGACCAATCCAGATCAAAGCCAACACAGAATGGAGAAGAACGTAAACACCTACTGAACACGGATTTTGCAGATAGATGGATAATAATATCCAGATGGCCATTACGGAAATTCTGAAAATTAGTCTGAGCTGAACATAAAGGAAGATTGCATTGATAGTTCTGCTTGAGGTTCAATGATTTGAATTCAGCCTGAATTCAGCCAACACTTGTCTTCAGATTCAACTTGCAATTAAATTGTAATGTTTTTCAGTACAAATATTACTCATACTTCTCTCTAAATGAGTGGTAATGTCACAAAACTGTCAAGAACATTTTCATTGTGACTCAAAGTTCGGACAAGTTTTAGGCTAAATCCAGGACCTCCAGCGTTTGCAGCGTTTTACTTTTTAAATTTGAATGAATTACAACTAAAATCCATCTCACGTGCTCAAAAACAAAGGCACACACACACACACAACACACACAAACACTTTCTAAAAGGTTGGATTTGCGGAGAGACAATTCAAGTATGCGCACGTTTCACTTCGGCCTGTACAATATAACAATGTGCTTTTCTCCATACAAAAAGGAGATCCTGCTGTCATTAAGAAGATCCTGCCGTCATTATTCTGGTCCAACATCTCTGTTCCGCCTCTGCCTGTGTTCCAGAGTCTCAGGACTTCAGCATATCTTAAACTAATTTAATGAACAAATTAAAATAATTATGATTCATCCCCCTCACCTCTTTTTCCTGTCTGGAATCTCTCCACCCATAAAGAACAGCAAGGAAGAACCAAAAATTGGGTTTTAGTTCTTACATTCTCTGATTTTAAAACGATCATTTTGATTGGCTGTTGAGAGCAAAAAACTTTTGCTTGGTTCAATCAAGGTCAGAGACTGACAGATCACTTTAGCCCCTCCCACTCTCGACTACCGATGGCCACTCCTGTCCAACCGACGACGTAGCACGGGCTTGAGCTAGCGACCTCCAGTCTGCAGAGCACGTTCAAGTTCACAGGCCGCAGAAAAGAAGTGTTCTCTAAACGCAGTCTAGCTCTTAACAGGCTGTGAACTTTAGCGCACTGTTATAGCGGATGGAGAATACCCTGTAGAGATGCATTTTGTGGATTGATCTTCAGCTCCCTCCATTTGAACGATGAGGTGACCATACACACTTGATTCTTTGGCTAAAAAGCGTCATACTTTCCTCACCGTAAGTGATAGAGCTAAACAAAAAAAAACAAACAAACAAACAAAAAAATATATAGTGGTAAAGCTTTGTATGTCACCTCTTGTCATGAATTGTGCAAATGTCACTTTGGAATAAAGATGATGAGGGAAAAGGATAAAGAAATCACCCATAAACTCAACAATCACAAAGCATCTCAAAGCATTTTAACACCCTCTGTGGGACAGTGTTTAAAGGGATAGTTCACTTTCTGGGTTTTTTAATATGAATTATTATTTCAGTCTTAGTGTATGAGCTCAATTGGCCAAGACAGCCCCTGTATTTGCTGAATGATATTTTAGATATTTGGAGAGGATTCTGAAAAACCAGTGGGTTTTTTGGCAGGTACAGTGCATTTAGGGGTTGGTGGTCTAAAGCAAGAAAATACTGTTCACATAGCTCCAAAACAGCTTATACAATGACGTTATCCCTCCAGAGGTTGTATACGTATGTATATTGCCAGATTGTTCTTCAAAACGTTAAGCAAAATATGATTTTTGTATATAGCTATTTCAATGGAACAGGCAGCCAGAGACCTCCTGTGCTCAAGGCATGATGGGAACTGATATTTGTGTTTATAATCGTGAATAAAGGCTGTAGAGTTATTCAGTTCATATTTACAGTTTGTGGGAACATAACTCCACTGTGCAAGTTCCTTTTGAGTTTCCTGTAGTACATTTTCTTGCTTTAGACCACAGATCCCAGAATTCCTCCCACCGTAAAGCCTGCAGACTGTCAGAAATGTCTCTAAATATCTACAATGTACTTCATCGCATAAAAAAACAGCCTGGCCCATTAAAATCATATATTAAAACTGAAATGATATCAGAAACCCCAGAAAGTGAACTATCTCTTCAAAAACAAAGAAAACGATGTTCAGTTACTGCACTCCAACCATTCATATTGCTGCACTACAAACACAACAGTATTTACACCGAAAGCTTACAGTTCTGTGATATTACATATCATATTACATAAGATATAAGACTCCAACATTACGTGATTATATAATGTAAATACATGTGTTTTTCATATAGTCATTTTATACACGATTACGCATTAATAAAAACACTGAGCCTGAAGCAGTTCAAACGACACAAACTGCAGGTAGCCGGACAGAGAGGCGGGAATCGTGGGGGCTCGAGGGGGGTGCGTGAGCGGTTTCGCTGCCACAGAGTTTCGCGCGTGAAAACGGCTGGAAAAAAGGACAAACACTCGTTTACGGCACTACCATAATGAACGAAGTCGACGGCACTCCCACAAGACTCGCACCGGTCACACACAGAGTTACGATTGGTTTACAGGAGTGCTGCGCCCCGCCCCCTGCCCTGCCAGGCCCCGCCCCCTGGCCCCGCCCCCTGGCAGGGGGCCTACAGCAAGCCGTCCAGGTTCTTCTCCGCCGTCTCCTTGTCGTCGGTGGTCTCCGGGGGGCTGTACTTGTCGTGGTAGTCCTTGAGGATCAGCACCACGTCGTGGTGCCCGAAATGCACGGCCTCGTCCATCGGGGTGTTGCCCCACCTGGCGTGACAGAGAACTGAGCTGAGCTCCGCCTTCTTTTAAAGAAACGACCGTGTGTAAAGGAACAAAATGTTGCTCGAGTTTTAAAGAACTTGTGTGATCGCTTGGCTGAAGTGCAACTGAAGAATCAATGAAATCATAACAACATAAATATATGACATAAAAGTGGTTAAAATTAAAGTGGGGTGTTAATTATGCAATACACATGCTCTTCAAATGTCCAGTACTTAATCTTACTGTAGTGGGCAATATGAGTATATTTTTACTTTCAGAATAACAAATTCATTTAGTCTCAAATGAACAAAACTGGCTCAATATCGTAGGATTGTTTACTTTGATTCACTGGAAAAAATATTTTGATGGCACAGGTTCTTTAAACTGCCTCAGTCATCCTGCATTATATTGCTGACAGGATCCAGAATGCCTAACATGTAATGTGCACTAGCACAGATATTTTTTAGACAAAAATACACAGGAAGTCAGACTGGCCTGCACACACACACACACAGGACAGGCATGTCCGTGTGCAGACTAGCCTGCACACACACACACACACAGGACAGGCATGTCCGTGTGCAGACTAGCCTGCACACACACACACACACAGACACAGACACACACACACACAGGACAGGCATGTCCGTGTGCAGACTGAGCACGGTAAAGCAGCTGACCTGTCTCTGGGCACGGGGTTGACCTTGCAGGCCTCCAGAAGGAAGCGCACCACTTCAGAATGTCCTGGAAGGAGCACACACAGGACAGCGCACGCATCACACCCTCTGCTTCCCCTAAAACTTCTCAGGGTGTAGCCCTCTTTCTGGGAAATGTGTACGCCATTTTAAGCCAGTCTGGACAATATGTGAAGTATAATGTATAAGGAACTGGTCTCAAAGGTCACATGTTTGATTCCTGGGTTGTACCCTTGAGCAAGATACTTAACCTGCATTGCTCAGTATAAATCTAGCTGTAAAAATGGATGCAATGTAAATGCTAAGGAAGACGTTGTGTAAGTCGCTCTGGATAAGAATGGCTGCTAAACGCCTGGTATGTAATGTAATGTAATATATCGCCCACGACACCAGTCATTGATGCCTGACAACCCCTCTCAGAACTTCACAGAGGTCTGAAAATCTAAACTCAGCCACATCTCACTCATTTCAGAAGCTGTCTGTGTGCACAAACATTGATGACATCAGCCACACGAACACTGGTGATGTCACAGAGACCTGTTACTACCCTGTTGACTGCAGATATAGCAGACTGCTGCTATAGGACTTTATAGAAACACCGCTGTGTGGATTGCTCAAAAATGATAGTATCCCCACCATGTGGCCTCTCTAACCCAGCCCAGTATCCCCACCATGTGGCCTCTCTAACCCAGCCCGGTATCCCCACCATGTGGCCTCTCTAACCCAGCCCAGTATCCCCACCATGTGGCCTCTCTAACCCAGCCCAGTATTCCCACCATGTGGCCTCCCAGCCCAGTACCCAGCCCGGTATCCCCACCATGTGGCCTCTCTAACCCAGCCCAGTATTCCCACCATGTGGCCTCTCTAACCCAGCCCAGTATTCCCACCATGTGGCCTCTCTAACCCAGCCCAGTATTCCCACCATGTGGCCTCTCCCCACCATGTGGCCTCTCTAACCCAGCCTGGTATCCCCACCGCGTGGCCTCTCTAACCCAGCCCGGTACCTTCCGCTGCAGCCACGTGGAGTGCGGTCCTGGAGTCGTAGTCCCTCTGCTCCATGTCCATGGAGGACAGTGCAAACCTGCAGAGCACACAAAGGGCCTGAGGTTAGCTGTTAGCAGCTCCCAACAGGGCCTCGTTCCACACCCCGCCTCCCTGTCTCTTCCGCCGGGGGTCACATGGTACATTCGGCCGAAACGCACACTGATATCTTTTGAAGGCCAAATGTCCAGGTATTTCAGTGATCCTGGAAGTAACTGGTCTTTAGAGGTTACTGGCCAGCTTGTACATGCGCACGGGTACATGTGTGCATGCGTGCGTGTGTCAGTATGTATGTGTCTGTGTGTGTTCGTCAGTGTGTGTGTGTGTTGTGTGTGTGTGTGGTCATATGTGTATGAGTCTGTGTGTGTATGAGCATGTGTAGGTGTCTGTGTGTTTGTCGGTGTATCTCAGTGTCTGTGTGTGTGTGTCTGTGTGTATGTGTGATTCTTAGCGTGTGTGTGTGTGTGTGTGTGTGTGTGTGTTAGCATGTGTGTGTGTGTTCATATATGTATGTGTCTGTGATGTCTTAGTATGTGTGTGTCTGTGTGTTTTCTTAGCTCAGTGTCCGTGTGTGTGTGTGTCTGTGTGTGTGTGTGATTCTTAGCGTGTGTGTGTGTGTGTCTGTGTGTATGTGTGATTCTTAGCGCGTGTGTGTGTGTGTGTGTGTGTGTGGAGCTGTGCATTATAAAGTGCTCCTTACCTGCGCAGCGCAGACACGTCTCCTGTATAGGCAGCAAACAGGAGGTTGATCACGGACTTCACCTGCAGGGAGACACAAGAGCCGTTTGTAAAATGGCTGACGTGACACGAGAAACTGGCCGAGAGTCACATGACAGCAAACGCCAACATCCCAAGTCGATCCAGTGCCGCAGTCCTCAATGCCAGCTCACACAAATTACACCATGCTGGAACTGTTTCCCTAAGTAGGGTTACCGAGTTATAGCTGGATAACTGCACTGAGTAAAACCCGAGTCAGCTCTCATTACTTCAGTCCATGTTCCAGATTTGGGAGAGTTTCCAGGTTTTACTCAGTGCAGTTATCCGGCTAACTCAGTAATCCTGCTTCATAAAACAGGCATCAGGTCTCACCTCATAGCCTCAGTAAATCAGGGGCTCTTTACACACTGGCAACTGCACTGGAACAGTGGCTTTTCCAGCAAAGGTCTCAACATATCATACAGGACACCCTCTGAAAGTATAACTTTGGGTTGTATGGAAAACAAGGTGGCATCGAGAATGGTCTCCATGGATGAATTAAGAGTGATTTGCTTTTCGAGGGAGGATATAGATTCACCAGAGCTCCAGGTTGTCCCCCCCCCCCCCATATGAAAAAGACAGAAGTTACAAAATGTAATAAATTCTTAACAACACATCACTCCACCATGTGCCACTGCTTTCAGCAGTGTGGTTGTCATGTAATTGGACTGCCACTAGGGGGCAACATGAAACTTAGTTGCATTATTTGCCACGGCCCTATCTATACCTCTGTTTTTATGGTAACACAAGGCTGATGAGCTACAGAGATTTAATTGATGTTGTGTCCAGAGGATGCACATTTGAGAACATTCATTTAAAAGCATATTGACAATTACAAACATTAATGCCCATTTATTTTTTTGGGCTTTTTCAGATTTATTTGACAGATCAGTGTAGAGAGACAGGAATAACTAGGAGGAGAGAGAGGGAGAGACATGCGACAAAGGTTGGCGGTCGGACTCGAACCGCCAACGTCGCGGCTCGCAATGAGCATATGGAAAGCGCTCTATGGGCTACGCCACACGAGCCACCCACAAATGCCCATTTTTATATTGTACCACTACTTCTTTCCCTGAGTCCAGAAGTCCCAGGTTGTATGAACCATACTAAATAGACTAAATGTAATTTTCTTGGAAAATAATCAAGTAATATGCAACCTCTGGAGACATAACATGGCCACACATGCTGGTTTGGGGTTGATTTAAGTGTTTTTTTTTGTTCTTTAAACCACATAATTGTGAATACGCCAGCCCCACCAATGTAAAGCCAGCAGGTTGTCAGAAACCACGGTTTCTAAAATAACCTTTACCTCACACAAAATCTGTCTGGGCCAATCAAAAACATACATACATTAAAATGGAAATCACTGCTTAAAAACACAATTCAAAATTGTACTTGGGGGGGCTCATTTCCCAGTAAATGTGGTATCATTCCTTTGGTATCAGAAGTTCATGAATAGGCAACATAATAAAAACAAAATGCTCAAAATAATTCAACCTGCACATACAAGGCTGTTTTTAAGCCTAGAGAAATTCCAACATAGTCATTTTGAGGCAAAACAGGGTCTATATCAGGTGTAGCATGATAACACTTGTATAGTACACAGCAAGGCAGACAGTAATTCTGTTAAAAGTATAGACTCTACCGACAACTGATCAGTTCTGTTATGTGTGAGACTAACAGATACAGTAGTAATCCACACTGCATAATCATGTAATTACTTTTCACATTAAAATAATCAAAATATTACAATTACATTATTGTCTGAACACGAATCAAGCCTGTGTAATTGAAACTGAGTGATGTCTTCTACTCAGTTGCATCAGTTATATCAGCATCTCAACCTGGGTTTACACAGGACAAAGTTACAGGAAATACTACAGGAAAAACCTGGTGACATTGTTTTGGAATAGAGCTTGTTTCATTTGTGTGAGTTAAGACAGCCAATGTTGTTTGTTGTACCTTTGCCTCATTCTGGTATCAATACTGAGCGCCTAGTCTATATTTAGCAAGTTTTAATTAATGCATTATAGACAGTTCTTTGTAGGTGTGAGTAACTTGCCATTTTTATACGTTTAATACATGTTTTTGTCGAGATTATATATTAGCACGGCACTGTTTTCACACACCAGCGAGATGGCAGTTTTTTAGGTCCCATATGGTTCTTCCCTATACAGAAGAGAGTGGAGAGAAACAGCGAGCAACAGCTGCACCAGCAGAACAGAGCAACGATCAAGGACGTTCGCAGCCGCAGAGCGCAGCTAACAGCAAGCGCGTTCCGTCATGTGGGGCGAGCCGCAGATTTGGATATCTGGGCACAGTCACGACGCACTGAACAACGTCGTGGTGACAGGATCTGGTCTCTGATCTGGGTTTTTTTGTTGAACCAATACCAGTAAATTAAGGTGACCCAACCCCAGTAAATTAGGTCAAATCAACACCAGTAAATTAAGATGAAACAACCCCAGTAAAGTAAGCTGAACAAACCTTAGTAAATTAAGTTGAACCAACCTTAGTAAATTAAGTTGAACCAACTCCAGTATATTGAGTTGAACTAACCTTATTAAATCAAGTTGGACCAACTGTAAGAATAATGTTGAGCCAACCCCAGTAAATTAAGTTAACCAACCTTAGTAAATTAAATTGCTCCAACCCCAGTAAATTGAGCTGAATCAACACCAGTTAATTAAGTTGAACCAACTCCAGTAAATTAAGTTGAACCAACCATAGTAAATTAAGTTGTTCCAACTCCAGTAAATTAAGTTGGACCAACCGTAAAAAATAACGTTGAGCCAACCCCAGTAAATTAAGTTGAACCAACCATAGTAAATTAAGTTGTTCCAACCCCAGTAAATTAAGTTGAACACCAGTAAATTAAGTTGAACCAACCCAAGTAAATTAAGTTGAACCAACCCCAGTAAATTAAGTTGAACCAACCCAAGTAAATTAAGTTGAATAAACCTAGTAAATTAAGTTGATATAACCCCAGTAAATAAATTTATACCAACCTCAAGAAATTAAGTTGAACCAACCTTAGTAAATTTAGTTGTACCAACCTTAACAAATTATGTTGAACCAACCCCAGTAAATTAAGTTGAACCAACTTCATTAAATCAAGTTGGACCAACAAAATTGCTTAATCCTTAAAGGAAGCCATTTAATTATGTGGAAATTCATTCCATAATTTTTTTATTTTTGTTAGATCAACATGAACAAAATGCATCAGTCTGACATTTTATTTAGGTAGATACAATTAATACAGTAGTATTTGTTTAACACTGGTGAATTAAGATGGACCAACCCTAGTAAAAAATGTTGACTGTTGACTTTCAGATGATTGTTACAATCGTTCCACGTAATTTGCTAATGATTCAACTTTTCTGCATGCTGACAATAATTGGATTTATTTATTGCAGATTTACATTATCACTATTTTATACAAATTTTGTGATTAAAATTTCCATTCAACCTAACCCTAACCCTAGCAGTAACCCTAACCCTAGCTGTAACCCTAACTCGAACCCTAGCTGTAACCCTAACCCTAGTTGTCACCCTAACCATAACTGTAACCCTAACACTAACGCTAGCTGTAAGCCTAACCCTAACCCTAGCTGTAACCATAACCCTAACCCTAGGTGTAAACCTAACCCTAACCCTAGCTGTAAACCTAACGCTAACCTAACCCTAGCAGTAACCCTAACCTTAACTGTAACCCTAACCCAAACCCAAGCGGTAACCATAACACTAACCTTAGCTGTAACCCTAACCATAGCTGTAACCCTAACACTAACCCTAGCTGTAAGTCTAACCCTAACCCTAGCTGTAACCATAAACCTAACCCTAGCTGTAACCCTAACCCAAACCCTAGTTGTAACCCTAACCCTAGCTGTAACTGTAACCCTAACCCTAACCCTAGCTGTAACACTAACCCTAACTCTAACCCTAGCTGTAACCCTAACACTAACCCAAGCTGTAACCCTAACCCTAAATGTAACACTAACCCTAACCCTAGCTGTAACCATAAACCTAACCCTAGCAGTAACCCTAACCCTAACCCTAGCTGTAACACTAACCCAAACCCTAACCCTAGCTGTAACACTAACTGTAACCATATCTGTAACTCTAACCCTAATCCAAGCTGTAACCCTAACCCCAACCCTAGCTGTAACCCTAACCCTAGTTGTAACCCTAAGCCTAAAACCCTAACCCTAGCTGTAACCCTAACCCTAACCCTAGTTGTAACCCTAATCCTAACCCTAGCTGTAACCCTAACACTAACCCTAGCCGTAAGCCTAACCCTAACCCTTGCTCTAACCCTAACCCTAGCTGTAAACCTAACCCTAGCTGTAAACCAAATGCTAACCTAACCCTAGCTTTAATGCTAACCCTAGCTGTATCCCTAACCCTATCTGCAACCTTAACCCTAGTTGTAACCCTAACTCTAGCTGTAACCCTAACCCTAACCCTAGCTGTAAACCTAACACTACCTAACCCTAGCTGTAACCCTAACCCTAGCTGTAAACCTAACGCTAACCCTAGCTGTAACCCTAACCCTAACCCTAGCTGTAAACCTAACGCTACCTAACCCTAGCTGTAACCCTAACCCTAGCTGTAAACCGAACGCTAACCGAACCCTAACTGTAACCGTAACCCTTACCCTAGCTGTAACCCTAACACTAACCCTAGCCGTAAGCCTAACCCTAACCCTAGCTGTAAACCTAACCCTAGCTGTAAACCAAATGCTAACCTAACCCTAGCTGTAATGCTAACCCTAGCTGTATCCCTAACCCTATCTGCAACCTTAACCCTAGTTGTAACCCTAACTCTAGCTGTAACCCTAACCCTAACCCTAGCTGTAAACCTAACACTACCTAACCCTAGCTGTAACCCTAACCCTAGCTGTAAACCTAACCCTAACCCTAGCTGTAAACCTAACGCTACCTAACCCTAGCTGTAACCCTAACCCTAGCTGTAAACCGAACGCTAACCGAACCCTAACTGTACCCGTAACCCTTACCCTAGCTGTAACCCAAACCCTAACCCTAGCTGTAAACCTAACCCTAACCCTAGCTGTAAACCTAACACTAACCTAACCATAGTTGTAACCCTAACCTTAACCCAAGCTGTAACCCTAACCCTAACCCTAGCTGTAACCGTAACCCTAAGCCAAGCTGTAACCATAACCCTAACCCTAGCTGTTACCCTAAACCCTAACCCGAGCTAGCAACACCCTAGCAACCACCTAGAACACCATATCAACCACCTTGCAACACCCTAGCAACTGCCTAGAACACCATATCAACCACCTAGCATACGAAACCTGAAATACGTCGTCTTCTTCCAAAATAGTAATACTGAATACTTATGTAAGAATAATGTTTACATAATGTATAAAGCTCTGTTCAGCACAAAGTCGACTTTGCATTGGCGGCAACCACACTTCACAATTTCTGCAGGAATTGTCTAGTTATTATTATTATTATTATTATTATTATTGTTATGACAATTCCTTTTCAGGTGACATTTGTGTGCACCATCAATAATTTCAGCATTTTTATCCTCACTGGGTTTTACCAGAGTTAAAAGAAAAACTTCACAAAATAAAAAGTATAATAAAGTTATACAGACATGTAAAGCTGAACATGTGCAGCCATACAGCTAAAAGCACAACGCGCTGTTTCTCTCCCTCTCCTCTCCCTTAACTCCGAGAGGCTACCGGCAGTGAGATTACAAAGGATGCTGAAACGCCACAGTGCAGACGTTTCAAAGACCACCCACATTCACACCTTCCAGCTTCTACGGCCATTCTGAAACGCGCGTCAAATATACATCACGCGCGCTCAAATTCCATTTTCCCTTCCACCCGCCGCAGCTGTTTTCTGAGCAAGTGGAGCCAGAAAAACATCTGCTGTCAGAACGGGTGCCCTTTAGGCCGAGAACGCGACATAGCATAAGAAACTTGAGAATGGCTTCAGTTACACAGACATAGTCCTTAATGGTCTTTATTGAAACAAAACTGGGTTTAACAAGGCAGCACAGAATGAGTTACAGGCTTCTCGTCTGCAGTTACAATACAAGATGGCACAGTTCATTTTCTGCTAAAACTAGTTCCAAAAAAAGCAATCCATTCAAACGCAACCTGTTTTACATCGTCAGGTCATATGACTGATTTCTGAGTCTGCCTCCACTCGACTGAGCCCTTCATATATACAGCATTAAGCTGTAAATGGTGCATTTCCAACCAATAAATTCGCAGGAAAGCCATCAGACCTTTTTCCGTTTGATGTTTCTGAGAAGCTGCTCCGCAAATTTAAAAGGGTGGAGCTGTTAGGGTTGAACCCAAATTACAGAGATCACAAAAACCAAACATACAATGGAAAACATAACCAACTTAAAGGAAGAGTTCAAAATAATTTATTTAATCATACAAAAACATGCATGTTTAAAGGGAAAAAATATCAGAGACCGAAAATGAGAATAACAGAATTCCTATGAAGAAACATGTTACATACGCTTTGAGAAATACTTCCACACAAATACTGGTACTGCATTCAAAAACCATCTCTTATGGATAACCGACATGTTGTGATAATTTGGTGACTCTCAGAGGTTCAAAAACCTCCAAGTTTAAAGCAAAGTTTATAAAGTTACTTTATTATAAAATTAAAAAGTGCATAATGTTAAAGCCTTTTAAAAATTAATAAACACTATATAATCACGTACTTCTGACTTAAGGGGTCATATGTAAATTATTACGGAATGATCGCCACCTCCCAATTAAATCCACTGTGAGGCAAGCTTCTGAATGCACAGTACCACGTGATGGGTAAATACTTCATCATCTGAAAGCATTTTTTAATACAATCATGAAAGCGAACATATTCCCAAAGATAAAAGCCTGTCGCAAGACTGCACAATACCAAAAGCTGTAATAATGAATACATTCGCATTCGATGCAATGTTGACCTGTTAATACTCCCACACCGCTAAGACAGACAATGGCTTACAACTTCATCCAGCGTGGTATCAATATATCAATCTATCGCAAAAATAGTTCCTATGTAAAGCAGCACAGCATCGAAGGCCTCAAGGTTCAAAAATCCTCCAGTCCCAAGAATACATCGGGAGAGAAGGCAAGCAGCTTCAGGAGAAGAGAATTTCTAACACGGACTGAAATTCACCTCGCTAACGCATCTAATGCTAGCACAGCTTCTATGCACTGCAGACTAGCGTCTAAGGCCTCGCGTCGTAGCGACTGCCCCTTCCAATGGAGGAAGATAAACAGGAAGGGAGCAGCTTTGCTAGTGGCTAAAGGAAAATTTACGGACAGCCGATTCCCTTTGGGGCTTCTGACTCGCTGTTGAGCTTTCCAGCGGTTCCGTAGTGCCGCGCCCGTGAGTAAAAATAGTATCCGAGCCATTATCCAAGTAAAGCTACACAGAGCTCTTGTTAAAGCCGTATTTTCCTGCTGTGGGGGAAACCGTATGGCACTTTTACCAAGCAGGCCTTTAACCAAGACCCATGAAAAATGTCAGTTAGATAGACAGAATATAGAATACGGATTTGAATAGACAAATGAAGGACGCGGATGTTACCACGGGAACTTTTATCTCGACAGCATTTCAGAACCCCTCAGCAATGTCCTGCTATTTAAAAGCTCATTGGTATGTGAATAATAATGTAAAGTGGACTGTGTGTTCCACGCTATGCATAAGAGATTCAAGTCCGTAACACTGCTGCACTTCAAAATGCCTGTTTAAGCACTTAAAGCGCTCTTCCTCACTTGCTTTGGTTTTAATGACAAAGTGTTGAAAAGAAAACAAAGACAGGAAGCAGAACCATCCACTCTGTTGTGTCATCCAGGAGAAAATTTCATACGTACATTGAAACAAAATAACAATACAATAAAATAATGAAATAAAATACAGTAGTTCAGAAAATTACACACAGTGACTTTTACAACCCACCAGACCAAATGAAAATAAATACTTTTCTGGATAATCCATAAATAAAGTGTACCGGGGGCAGAGAGGAGCACCCCCTTGACCCCCCCACCGTGGTGCGACAGCAGATCCTTTAGTTTTTGTCGGCGACACTCTCCATCCTATAGACTACAGTGGTGGAGCTGTCCTCGTTGGACTCTGTGGGGCAGACTCTTTTCCACAGCGAGTCTTTGAGAGCCAGCTCCTGCTGGAGGCTCTCGTAATCCATCGGTCCGAAGGTGTGCTGCTGTTTGAGCAACACGGATAACCTGTTAGTTTGTTTATTTATTTATTTTCGCCTTTGCAGAAGACCAGCTGTGTCAGTGAACAGGACACGCATTTAACTTCTCCAGTGAAAAAAAAAAAAAACAACACTTCGCGGGGCCACATTCAATAAGGATGGAGCTGTACTTGAGTAAACGTACACTGTAGGTGTTATTAATGCGCAATATGTAATGTAAACTAGATACGTGGTATGACCAGATTTTGTTTAAACATAAAATGAAGGTTTAATTGCTGCAGCTGGCAGTATATATGCTAATAGTGTGTATAATAGTGCTGCATGTGTACATACACAGTAGAATGTCCAGTGTTAATTCAACTCTTAACAGTGTTAATTCAACTCTTAATAACTCTTAATAACTGGGACCAAATGTTATCTGTTAAGAATTGAATTTACACTGGAAATTTTACTGTGTACAGTGTGAGGGAAGGGACAAACTTCATTTGAATGAGGCTAAAAGGAGTCCATTATTAAAATAGGCTATTGCTACTCAGCGGAGTGGTTACATCAGCTATCCTGCTTCCTTGTTCTGAATCAACACCATCGATATCAAATCCGGCCCGATAAATAGATCTACATGAAAATTCTAAATTAAATGCTCAAAGAGAAGCCAGAGCACATCTGTACAGACACACACACACACACACCTGCACACAGACACACACACACACGCACACATGCATGCGCACACACACACCTACACACACACACGCACACACATTTTTTGAAGTACAGTAGCACCAGAGAAGCCTACTATTCCTCAAGAGAGATGCCACTTCTTTCAGCAAGCTTTTGCACTCCACACTGTATGACTTGTCTAGGTTTGGTAAAGCTGTCAGTCATGTGACAGTCAGGAATGGTTATGATTGGTTGGTCATGACAGAGCTTGCTGAAAGCAGCCATAGCCTCATTTCCACCCAAAGTACCCGGAACTTTTAGTCCCAGGAACTACTTTTCAAGGAACTAAAGCCGCGTTTCCACCAAAAGTACTCGGAACTTTTAGTCCCAGGAACTACTTTTCAAGGAACTAAAAGGTTCCTTCAGCCCATTGTAGTCTGCGTTTCCACCGCGGTCTAAAGTCCCGCGAAGATTAGGCAAATTAGCCCACTGACGTATGAAAAAGCGACGTTGTCGTCGGTCCATCTGTCCTATGATTTCTTCTGTAACCCCATACTACCACCGAAGTAGCCTACATTATTTTCTAATAACCGGGACAGCCTGGAGGGGTTTATTCCACTTATATACAACGGGTCACCAACAATGACTATATATGGTTACTTTTGTATTTATTGATTTTTATCGATTTAATCACCTGAAATTGAAATATTCTGCAGCCGTTTGGGCATATTTTACCGTTGTCAAGCATAACTGTCGTTGGTAGTTGAACTTAGACCGTTGTTATGCAACAAATAGGATATAACAGGCCAATAGTCAGATTGTAACTGTTTTATATACCCTCTCAAACACATTCATTATGTTTTTATGCGAACATTCACTTTCATGTCTTGACATCCGAGGCGACAGAATGCATTCACATTCCACAAATAACTGGCAACAACAACAGAAAACATGCACACGTTGTAAACAATTTGCTGTTGAATTGATTACTTTCTCATCGTCAATTCCATATAGGCTAATAGCAAAATGACAAGAATAGAACGAAAACTCGGACTCGCGTGAAAATTTAAATTAGCAGTGGTACAGCCACCGTTTGCTTTCCTTCAAAGTTACTGCTAGCCGAGCAGCGAAGTGTGCCCTCCAGATGCGAACCATGCACCATAAATTAGTCCATAGTCTTCCTGGTCTTTTTGTGGAATTGAAGAATAAAATTACGGCAGTCTGAAAAAGCAAAGGGGACAATTACTAGAATTAACCTGTTATTTTACCCTGACAAAAAGTGCGGAAGGTGATTTCCAGTTTGCTTTTACTGTATCACCAATGTAAATTACGCAGAACTACCGCATACCTCACATAACTGTATCAAACGTTTTGAGTCAATTACAACGGGCTAACAAAGAAAATCCGGAAGAAAATATTCAGCAACCGAATTAAACCGTTTGAATGTTTTGGTACGTAGGCTAATATGCTGTCCCAGCACAAATGCTTAACATTTTATAAAACGAATACTAAAGCAAGAAAAGAACAGAACAGCACACGTTATAATCCTCAATCTTAATTTCTCATCTGTTCCAAGACGTTGGCAAGCTATAACCAAAAGTAGGTTACTGCGCCGCATAACATACAAGTTTGAATTCAAGTTATTATTACGAAAATAAATCGGTTTGCGGCTGCAGACTTTTAAAAATGGCGGTTGAAATAAAATACTACGAGTAGTCGACCAATCAGAAATATTCAGCGCTTGCGCCCCACCCCAAAAGTTTTTTTGGGGGTAAAATAAAGTCCCCAGAACTTAATTTAGACCCTGGTCCCTGCGGTGGAAACGCACTGAGTTCCTCAAAAGGTTCCTAGTTCCTGGGGAAAGTTCCTGCGGTGGAAACGCGGCTCGTGTCTCCTGAAGATCCACCAGTTCATTTAGCCAATCACAGCACAATCCAGGCAGAGATGCAGAAAAGCACCCTGCGGAATATTTGGCACGGTACACCGAGAAGACAAATCCTGCCAGCGTAGACTGGCAGTAACTGGCACTGCAGTGACACAGTGCAACTCTAGGGGCCAGGTCTGTCTTTCCAGAGCGCTCCACTAAGAGGACGTATTAACAACGGTGAGCGAAGATGAACATGGTTCCCGTTACAAGGGGAGCTTCACTCTGCTGATACGAGCCTTACTCCAGAGCACTGTTTGGAGGATCTGTGACTTATGCAGGTCTGCCCCAGCGTTCTACCCCATCTGTGAATGCACAGGTCCACGGTACACTGTGAGTGTGGGTGTAGGGGTGCTGAGGCGATCCTGGGGCCAGCCCTGGGGAGCGGGGGGGGGGGGTTTAGTACTCACCCGCTGGTCTCCTCCCTCCCTGCGCGGGTCCAGCTTCTTGGCAAAGTGCCTCAGGTTGTCGTAGTTGTGGAAGTTGAAGAGCGACACCAGGTCCTGGAATGCAGTTACAGCCGGTTAGCCCTTATTCAGCCCTTTCCTGATCTCACTCTGCCAAATTCAGCCCTTCCTGATCTCACTCTGCCAAATGCAGCCCTTTCCTGCTGTCACTCTGCCAAATTCAGCCCTTCCTGCTGTCACTCTGCCAAATTCAGCCCTTCCTGCTGTCACTCTGCCAAATTCAGCCCTTCCTGCTGTCACTCTGCCAAATTCAGCCCCCTGTCACTCTGCCAAATTCAGCCCTTCCTGCTTCACTCTGCCAAATTCAGCTCATTCTGCCAAATTCAGCCCTTCCTCTCACTCTCTGCCAAATTCAGCCCTTAGGTCCGCCAAATTCAGCCCTTTCCCTTTCTGCCAAATTCAGCCCTCTCACTGCCACATTCAGCCCTTTCTGTGCTCACTCTGCCAAATTCAGGCATACAGTTGACTCCTATCACAAGTACTTTTGACCATCAATAGAGCAAAATAAAAACGGTCACATAATCATTAAAAACAAATGGAATCCCAGGATTAGGTCTTTCAACCCTACTCTGTACACCCCACAGACCAGCCAGTTTTGTAGGATTTGGATCGTGGTCTAAGATCGGTTTCTAATGTTATAATTTATATAAAACCAGGGGCGTGAAGATTTTCAAGGTCATCAAAATCTCCTACACATGTTCCATTTTCAAAAATATTGAAGTCTTCTATTTTATTTTTCTACATTTGAGGATGTTCAAGGATTTAAAAGGAGCTTGAAAACCCTGTTGGCCTGCTTACAGATGTCATGCTACACGCTTCTGTCATATTACATGCTTGTCATTGCATTACATTACAGGCATTTGGCAGACGCTCTTATCCAGAGCGACGTACAACAAAGTGTATAACCATAACCAGGAACAAGTATGACGAAAACCCTAGAGAGAAGTACCGGTCCAAGTGCAGGGAACAACCGTATAGTTCAACTTGGACCCTGAAGGTTAAACTGTTTAACACTAACACAAACGAGAACAGCAACAACGCAGTCTATGCAAAAATACAAGCAGTAGTTAAGACAGGTGCATTAACAAAGTCACCTACAAAACAGCTACCTAGTTACAACCCTAAGCTTACAGTCATTTACAGGGAGGTAGGGAGGGATGGGGAGAGGTGCAGCCTGTAGAGGAGAGTCTTCAGTCATCGCTTGAAATGGGTCAGAGTCTCAGCTGTTCTGACCTCCACGGGGAGGTCATTCCACCATCGTGGGGCCAGAACAGACAGGAGACGTGTTCGGGAGGCGCAGGTGCGAAGAGGGGGAGGTGCCAGGCGTCCTGAGGTAGCAGAACGGAGGGGTCTGGCTGGCATGTAGGGTTTGAATATCTTGTGGAGGTATGCTGGGGCTGATCCCTTGACTGCTTGGTATGCTAGGACCAATGTTTTAAATTTGATGCGAGCTCTAACAGGCAGCCAGTGGAGGGTAGTGAGCAGTGGAGTGACGTGGGAGTGTCTGGGGAGGTTGAAGACCAGACGAGCTGCAGCATTCTGAATGAGTTGCAGGGGTCTGATAGCAGATGCCGGTAGTCCAGCCATATTACATGCTTCTGTCATGTTACATGCTTATGTTATCTTACACGCTTCTGTCATGGCAAGTCAAAGCTTCTTTAAAGAGCTTCTATAAAGAGGTCTTTAATGAAGAATAAGCTCCCGAGTAAAATATTAGTGCATTTCCTATTTTAGGACAGTTTGTGATGTTGTAAGTGTGTTGAAAATGTGTTGATTTTATAACGTGTGATGAGCAGATTACACGCCACACCCTTTTCCTGTCGGCCTCCCAGCCAAGTCTTCAGGACCGCAATGGAAATAAGTCACGTGGCTTATCGCCATATCCCGATAGTATTGCATGTAAATTTATCATAAAAACTCAACCAATCAATCAATCAATCCAGAGTTAAAGAACAAAACACAGTTGACTAAAAAAACAAGTACATGACTTCATACTAGAGTGAATTATGTGAAGTTTAACAGGGGCAGGGCAGGAATGAACAGTGCGTTAGATGTGGGGGAAAAAACCTCACTGAGTGTCAATCAAAGCACACCGAGCAGCACAGCTGCACCTCGTTACCCCTGGCAGATAGGCCCCGCCCCCTGTCGCAGGTCGAATGACGGACCAGCTTCAAAAGACGCAAGCCTGACCCTTCGCACGCACGCGGGCAGGGCTGCAAGCCCACGGAAGCCATTTTGTGAACTGAGATTTATTCGACGCGTACAGTATGTCACATTCGCACGGCGCGTTTATCGCGAGGCCTGGGCGCCGAAGCCTCGCGTGGTTTCGGAAAGGAGCGGCCCTCTTCTGCATCTTATTTTTTATTTACTTATTTTTCTTTATTTGACAGGAACATTCCTGCCTCTCGCCCAATGCACGCTGGGATAGGCTCCAGCACCCCCCCGCGACCCTGCCCAGGATAAGCAGGTATAGATAATGGATGGATGGATGGATGGATGGATTTGACAGGAACGGTGAGCAGAATTTGCTGTCTGTGGTTTCGGGACAGATGGTGTTGCGAGTTTGGTGAAGACAGAGAGAGAGAGGGGAAGGAGCTGAAGGTTAGGGTTTGGGTTAGTGTTAGGGTTAGGGTTTGGGGTGTGGATGATGTATCCAGTGTATGCAGAATACAGGCTGATCCAGCGCTGTTCTGCGATCGGTGAGAGACTGAGACCCAGCGTCTGAGCAGTCAGGGGTGGTCCTGGGTGTGTGTACGGCAAGCGTTAGTGTGTGTGCATTTGTGTGTACGTATGAGTTTTTGTGTATCTGTTTATGCGCTTTTGCCTGTGTGCATGTGTGTGTGTATGTTTGCCTACATGTGAGGTGTGTGTAGGTTTGTGTGTGTGTGTATGTGTATGTATATACTTGCACGCACACACAAAGTGTATGTGTGCATGTGTGTGCACATGCATGTGTGTGTGTGTGTATGTGTGCGTGTGTGTGCGTGCATGCGTGTGTATGTGTGTACATGCGTGTGTGTGTGTGTGTGTGTGTGCGTGTGTACATGCGTGTGTGTGTGTATGTGTGTGCGTGTGTACATGCGTGTGTGTGTATGAGTGTGTGTGCATGCGTGTGTACATGCGTGTGTGTGTATGAGTGTGTGTGCGTGTGTGTATGAGTGTGTGTGTGTGTGTGCGTGCGTGTGTACATGCGTGTGTGTGTGTATGAGTGTGTGTGCGTGTGTGCGTGTGTGTGTATGAGTGTGTGTGTGTGTGCGTGTGTGTGTATGAGTGTGTGTGTATGCGTGTGTGTGTATGCGTGTGGGTGTATGAGTGTGTGTGTATGCGTGTGGGTGTATGAGTGTGTGTGTATGAGTGTGTGTGTATGCGTGTGGGTGTATGAGTGTGTGTGTATACGTGTGTGTGCATGCGTGTGTGTGTGTATGCGTGTGTGTGTATGAGTGTGTGTGTATGCGTGTGCGTGTGTGTGCACTGTGACGTACCGTGCAGAACTGGATGCCTCTCACGCTGTTCCCCAGCTTGTCCAGTGGAGGGGACCAGCACATGATGCCCATCACATTGGGCACCACCAGCAGGATGCCCCCGGCCACGCCCGACTTCGCCGGCAGACCCACCTGCCGTACAGACCAGAGATCGCATTACATCCCATTACATTACATTGCACTTCATAACATTACATTAAACTACATTACAATGCACTACATCACATAACATTACACTGCATTACACAACATTACATTAGATTACACTACACTACATAACATTACATTACAGGTATTAGCAGTCTCTCTTATCCAGAGTGACACACCTTTTTTATGAATTGCTTTATATCCAGCTGTTATTTATTATACAGCTTGATACAAAACAATTTGGGTTAACCCTCCTGTTATGTACATGGATCTGCTACCTCAGCTATAATTTCCAGGTTCATTTTCAGCTCCCAGCTATCATAATAGGTATTTTACCTTCCAGCTGTATTTACCTTACTTACCTATTTGGTCTGCCAAATAATATACAACTGACTGGGTGGAAAACAAGTTTTTTTGTACTTTACAGTTCCTATAGACCTCATTCATAGTGCGATACACCACACAGTACAGTTTTCAGTGCCCTGGCGCAGCTCTGGGGGGGAGGGGGGTGAACGAGGGTGGGACTCACATGGAAGGCGAACTGTCCGGAGAAGTCGTACATGCCACAGGAGTGCATGAGGCTGAGCGTGTCCCTCACCGCCTCCGGGCTCAGCACGCGCTCGCCCGTGATTGGACAGAAGCCGCCGTTGGCCAGGGTGGCCGCCATGACGCTGGCGCTCTCGCACGTCACCTCGATGGAGCAGAGCTGCGGGGGGGGGGCGGAGAAGATGCACAGGGGCGGGGCAGTTATCGGTTTTTACCACAGACCGACCATGATTCAACCATTACTGAATGCAACCAAACCTGATTCAACCAGGACCAATGCTCTCAACTCATTAAATCACATTCATTGTTAAGAATTACAGAATGGAGCCACTGACAAATATGGAACAGGCATGTCAGGAAAACAGGCATGTTCACATCTGTAGAAATTCAGGAGAAAACAGGACTGGACTTCTGCATTTAAATGTGCTGCCCAGTGCCTCGAAAAAAAAAAAACTAAAATCACCAACCACAGTACTGGCAGTGAAAGCCTGAAGGTGCGAGTGAACTGTCAACACTGGTGACATCATCAACATCCTCTCCGCACTCCCCCGTGATGCCAGTCAGCTGGTTATGAAATAACATGGCGCCGGTGCCAGAGTGAGATCCCCCCACAGCGCTCTGCTACGAGGGCATGAACTGAAGCTGCTAATGCCCCCGCACTTTGACCCCGACTCACCTGGAAGTAGAAGTCTAGAATGGAGGTCATGTCCGTGCCCTCGGGGAAACACTACACAGGGAAACACAAGAGAGACTCATTAAATCTTTCCAGAGAAACAAACATGTTTCACAAACAGAGTCATTCTTCCCAGACACAGCCAAGAATGCTAACCATGTCATGAGAACAAAGAGGAACTTGTAGCATCCACAATCAGTTGCTAAACAACCAAACACCAAAACACAAACCAGAACAACAAATACAAGGCTAAACGCCACAACACAAGGATTAACAAGGAAACACGAAACAAAACATCCAAACTCAAACAGAACACACAAACACAAGGTTCAACACCCAAACACAAAGCAAAACATCTAAACATACAGCTAAACATCCAAACATAAAGCTAAACATCAAAATATAAAAATAAAAAATACAAACATGAAGCTAAATATCCAAACATAAAGCAAAACACCCAAACACAAACAGAATACACAAACACAAGGTTCAACCCCCCAAACACAAAGCATACAAGGCTACAGAGAGAACAGCTGGCAGACAGAAAACCTTTAATTGAATGTTCTTAATCAAGGGTTTTGTTTCGTATGCAGCGGACAGGGTGGCATTTCTACCGCCAACGTAACAGCTAAATATAAACGAAGGGGGCCAGTGGGGTGCGACTCTGAAGGTCTACAATTCTAAAAGCATCTGCAGCAGGGGGGACAGGGCTCAACACTGCATTAACATCACTTGTCATTACAAGAATTGTTTGACAAAGACAGCACTGAACCTGACCCCTGTAATCTGTTTCTATAATTTAAGTAGGCTAATTCACTGTATGGAGACAAACATTTTGACAGTTCCAATAACCATGTTACTTTAATCAAAATAATTCTTTCAAAATGGTCCAATTCTATAAATTGAGATCCAGTTTGTTCCAGGAAATGTTGAAGAGGTTCATATGCGGGTCATCCTACAACCGCATCTGTGGCTCGATGGTTCTTTTTTAGTCATTTTTATTTCTGCACGATTATTTGTGTGCCAAATTAAAATAACGGGAATGTTTCTATTGAATCAGCGCTTGCACAGCTTTGAAAGTAGGTGTGAGAAATACCAGTCATTCAATTTATTTGTGCATCTAGGGATAACCTAAGAACAAGACCCAATTTTGAGTTTAAAGTCTTTTGAGTGCTGTATCTTTTCATAACCTTTTTTAAAGGTAGAAAAATAATTTTAAAAATATGACATCCACACAGTTTGCAGAAAGATGCAGAATAAAAGTATTGCTTTTCCTCATAAAATATATATTGACTTTGACATTGTAATTTCAATTAATTTTATGGTCTGTAAGCCATGGTGTGTTTATGTTTGTCTGTGACATCAGATACTGGGGTTCCTGCCTCCAACAACGCTCCTGAGCCAGCAGCACGGCCATCTTTTCCTCACAGATAAAATGCACAGCCAGTTACCTGGCAGGGTTACTGAGAAGAAATGGCCGACTTTGCTGGTAAGTGCACAGCTCCAACAGAGAGCCAGCTAAGCCCAACCGGGACCAGACCCAAAAACTCTGCTGTCCATCCCAAAAGGTTAATGATAAAAGTCGTGGGAAAACAACTGGTCATAGCTAACGTCAGTCCACATGTCGAAGAACACTGCCTGTGTACAGCTGGTCCGCATAAGACAAGTCACATCACTATCAATCTGTGCAGCTAATGCATTGATATAATACATTGCAAAGTTACGTAAGTTATATGAATGCATTATTCGTTGCTTGTCTGATGCAAGACTCATCACCTGACATTTCAGATGCTACGATAGCCAGTTTGCTGTCACACTACAATCCAACACCACGCCCAAAAACACGGGTTGTGACAGAACCTGGCAACCCCTCCAGTTTCAATCCAGAGCGAGTGGTAAGGTGGTTGTCGTGCTTTAGGCTGGGATTGCAGTTCTCCCTTGTGGACACTAGATGGGGTCAAATAACCCATTTCTCCTTTTTTAAAGAAAGTGCGTCAAGGCCCTTCAAATGTCTCCTAATGTAAATGAACCCAGCAGAGACGAGGAAACGGCGTGTCCCTGGCTGAAAGGAGATCTTATGAAGGCCGACCTGACGGCTAAAGCGTCACGTTCTTCGCCCAAAAATACGGCTGCATTCCTAAACTGTGCTTGCTAACTATTTGAGAATGGTTTTGCGGCCAGTTGAATTGCCTCACTACTTCCTGAATGAGTCAGTAAATTGTTCCGGATAGCATTCCCATCTTTGCTTTTTTTGGCATTGGATCTAGTTCAGAGTGTGCTAGTGTCAGGAACATGAGACAGACAGAAACTATGAAGGTAAAAGCCAGATGATGCAGTGATCCGCTCAAACTAAAACAGAGGCTCTAACTGAGAATTCATTTCCAACGAACCTGTACGGCTATGATGAGGGCATGTATGCTTACTGATGATTGTGGATCTTTTATGAACATTTACACAGTAAATTAGACGAGAGAGAGGTGATCAGAGGGAAGGAGAGGAAGAGCGCAAAAAAGAAAGAGAGGAAGAAAGAAAGAGGGAGAAAGAGAAAAACGTACAATACAGAGACACACAGCCAGAGAGCACTGACCTTCTTCTCCTTCAGGTAGTAGCCGATGGCGAAGTTCCTGTCGCCAGACTCCCGCTCAGACTGGAATCTAGGCCAGAGGGGACAGAGACCGGTGTCTACACCACTCACCTCACCGCCAAATGCCACCGATGCAGTCATCCATACCACAGTTACTGCAGCAGCTACTGCTCTTACAATTACCTTCACCTTCAACGTTATTCACCACGACAACCTGAATTAGCCTGTAACCAGTTACTACCTACAACTGTAGCAAATTCTTCCACTACTGGGTTATAATATGGAATTTGCAATGAAAATCAGAAAGAGCAACTGCAATATGATTTGACTTTGTGTCAGTGTTTCTATACTCACACAGCATTGCTAACTGTATTAATTCAGTGTGTCAGTGATTCAGTACTCACGTAGCACTGCTAACTGTATTACTTCTGTGTTTCAGAGATTCAGTACTCACATAGCATTGCTAACTGTATTACTTCACTGAGTCAGTGATTCAGTACTCACATAGCATTGCTAACTGCATTACTTTAGTGTGTCAGTGATTCAGTACTCACGTAGCATTGCTAACTGCATTACTTTAGTGTGTCACCGATTCAGTACTCACGTAGCATTGCTGAAACCCACATATTCATTTCCTGCCATTTTATTTAGGAAGTTCATGACCTGTGGGGCAAAATAATCAAAAATGAACACAGCTCGTTTTACAGCAAAGGAGATTATGTCATTTATCAGCACAATAAGACAGTGGACGTGGCTCAGTTATGTATTGGAATACTTTAACGCTTCAGATGCCAGATGGAATGAGTACACACCTGGGAAAAGTTCCCTGGGAATTTTCAACAAAGCTTGTTGCTAACCTTAAAACATACCATTATATGAAAGAAGAATTCCGTTCAGGACATGTTCAGGAGAATATGTAAGAATATCTGCAAGAATTGTCTCTACAGTGTTACCAATTCTTAATTTAAATGAACTACTGAAAATGAGCTCAGAAAAAAAGGAACTCACATAGTCAAATTTCTCCGCATTGCTCGCCCCTTGCTGCAAGACAAAAAAATTAAAATAAGTATGAAAACTTTATCGACATAAAGGGTACTCAAGCAGAAAAGCTATAGAAATTCCACAGCCTTGGCTCAAATCGCTAAAGCTAAAATTCAAACTAAGATACAATATTACACATACAGTTCTGAGTAAATTATTGCAGAAACAAACATTTTCAATCATTCTAATGCACAGAACATTCACTGCAATTGACTGCGATACTAAACTCCCGTGAATGTACATATTTCAGAAGTTTAATAATATTTTTGTGAAATATAACTATAATTAATGAAAACATGAAAATATGTGAAAGTCATGCTGGTTACTAGAAAATGCATTCAGGATATTTGGAACACAAATGGCAAAGAAATAAAAGGTAAAATAAAGCAAAGAGAAACCATGGATTTTGAGCCATTTTGGGTATAAATGAGGACATTTTCACAATATCTTCACATTAGCGCTATCTTTAACTGTTATTCTAAATACGGATACATTTGTAGTAGCAATTACATTTTAGTCAGATTACATTTTCATTAAAATAACGTAGAGAAAATAAGAAGCTGTAAAACAAGAGAATTAAAGAAATAAACAAATAAACAAACCAAATCCTATACGCGTTTTTTGATTGTGTGACACGGTACTGTGTGTGCATATGTGTGTATGTGCATGCATGTGAGTGTGTGTTTGTGTGTGTGTACATTCATGCACGCGTGTGTGTGCCTGCATGTGTGTGCGCACGTGTGTGTGTGCATGTGCACGTGTGTGTGTGTGTGTGTGTGTACTACAGCAGGTAGGCTGGTGGCCAGCTGACGCCCGGATTAAAGGGAACAGATTTAATCAGGACGACCCTGCACATCAACACCCATTAGCGTGTAGCGCGCTGCCAGTGGGGAGGGGAGGAGCAACAGCCATAACCTCCTACCTCCTAGCACAGCCAAATATGCATATAAGTGGCACGAGGGACACTATATATTTGTACAAAAATTACAGAATAAAAGAAAATTTTTAAATGTGAACACAAACCATTCTACATAAATAATGGTTTGTTGCAGTTTAGAACTCCCGCCCCTTTGTAAAGCTGGTACATGGTCCAGGCCATTCGCTACTCTTTCGTAAAGTAGCGCACTCGAGTTGTGGAAAAACGTCAATTAGCGGCAAATGTGTGTGGTGTTTACAGGACGGCTCTAAGCTAGCGTGCACATGGACGCAGATCCCGAGGTCACGGGGGGATCTGTCCCCCAAAATGTTTGGAAAACACAAATGGTCCCTCCAAAATTATCATGGTGTGCTGGGTGGTACTGTTATGTAATGTCCCCCCCACCAAAAAAAAAATCAAGAAAATGTACTGTTTGGTGCCCCTCCCCCAAAGTTAAAATGAGATCTACGTCCTTGAGTTTGCATCCAAATTTGTTCAATGTGGGGAAAAAAGTTGAAAGAAAAAATTACCAACGTCATTGAACTGTTGAAGTAGTCAAAATATCCCATAGATCCTAATGCTGTAAAATATGTAACAAGATAGAAAGCACAGAGAAAACCTGGAAAAAGACATCACACAGCCTCTTGGGTATTGAAGGAAAGACAGCATGCTTTGCTTTCTCAGGTTGCTATGCAACTGGGCACATGACGGACAGCTCTAACCAACACTAAACAATACATTACACCTGAGAAACCATCATTAAAGGGCAAAAAGGGACTGGATCCAGACTCTCAGTATATGAAAGGCTATTCACATACTCAGTGCATCCCGCTTTAGCCAATGAGCATGACCGGGACATTACTCAGTGCATCCCGCATTAGCCAATGAGCAGGCCTGGGACATTACTCAGTGCATCCTGCATTAGCCAATGAGCAGGCCTGGGACATTACTCAGTGCATCCTGCATTAGCCAATGAGCAGACCTGGGACATTACTCAGAGCATCCTGCATTGGCCAATGAGCAGGCCTAGGACATTACTCATTGCAACCTGCTTTAGCAAATGAAAGGGTCGGGACATTACTCAGAGCAACCTGCATTAGCCAATGAGCAGGCCCCTGACATTACTCATTGCATCCTGCTTTAGCCAATGAGCAGGATCGGGACATTACTCAAGCAACCTGCATTAGCCAATGAGCAGGCCCGGGACATTACTCTATTTAAAAATTTTCTATTTTAAACTCCATTTTGTGAAAGCACTGTCCCCTGAAAGTGCTGATTGGTATTCCAATTGCACAATATCATTGATGCATGCATTTGTTTAATTAATAAAGAGGAAACATGCTTTTTCGGGGTCATGATGTCATAATGTCAACACAGAGACATAAATACATGAAACCAGATCCACTGCATGTTTTGTGTTCCATTCCAATTTCATGCACTTCAATGCGAATGGTATTAAGTCACTCCGTCACATATTTTAACTGAATAACGCAGCACAACCTAGATGGCAAGTTTCCAGGTGCTTTCCAGCCATTATCCAGTAGGTGCTGCTTAAAAAATCTCAAACCACTTGATTTGTTACCAAGGTTTTGTGTAAAATTGCACTTGTGAGTTGCCCTCTGTTGAAGATCCCAACCCAATCCGCCTGCCATCTGACCTGTAACCCATCTCCTCCCTGCCCCTCACAGCAACCACCACGCACACCAAAAATGACAAGGAGAATCACTGGATCGGATCAGTGATTTTTAACCGGGACAGAATGAGACCAACTCTAAAATGATGACTTTTTGAAGCTTTCGCAGATGAAGATTTGGACTTGAAGTTGGACTTTAAAAAAAAAATTTCAGCACTTGCCAAAAGTAAAGTTAGTCCAGAGTGGAGCGTGGTGGTGGCATACCCTGATGCTTATACTGCAGGGTAACACTGAGAGAGAAATCAACTGCCTAGCACAGTCAACGTCACAACAGTGTCCCTGATAGGACTTCACTGAAGTGTCTACAGAGTGCATTCAGAGATCACTGCCAAGCAATATTTCACTGAATAACGTCCCACATCAACCATGTACAACGAAGAAGCTGTGAACCTATTGCACCATTAAATACATTGTGCTATGACTCCAATCCCTTTTCTTATTAGTGGACAAGGCTAAGAGTGATAGAGCCATATGACTGCACAAGCGTTTCCTCTGCCTTGTTTTTGACAGAAACTCAGCAGTCGGACCTGCACAGCGACGTGGGAAATCTAGAGCAGGGATCAGTCTCTATTTCCGGAACAATCCAGGGTGGCGGACGAAAGGCCGCGTCCCGGCAGATAAGATTTATAGGCTCGGAGATCTGGCTTGACTCGCACTGGCACTGAGGGGTCTGCTACACGGGCTGGGGTGCGCTCACTGTAGCACGAATCGGGGCGCCCCCACCGGCTGAGGTTGGGGCGCCCCCCACTTGCACAGGTTGGGGTGCGCCCCCCACTTGCACAGGTTGGGGTGCGCTCCCTGTACAGGGCGTCACAGCGAAGCGTTTTCAGCCTGACCGTTCGCAGCCTTAATCTCTCAACAAACGTGGCTGGAGGTTTGGCTCGGTCGGCCCCTGCCGCGACGGCGCTCCACGCAGGACGAGCGGACCCGCGGGCGTTCGCGGAGAGTTCCGGAACGCGCCGACGGAACGTGGAAACCGGGGAC
This sequence comes from Anguilla japonica, assembly GCA_025169545.1. Taxonomy (NCBI): domain Eukaryota; kingdom Metazoa; phylum Chordata; class Actinopteri; order Anguilliformes; family Anguillidae; genus Anguilla; species Anguilla japonica. The sequence continues at coordinate 7,011,945 of CM045897.1, forward strand.
GAGGGCTCGCCTGCGCTCGTTCGTCTGAGCTCGTTCGTCTGAGCTCGTTCGTCTGAGCTCGTTCGTCTGAGCTCGTTCGTCTGAGCTCGTTCATCTGCGCTCGTTCATCTGCGCTCGTTCATCTGCGCTCGTTCGTCTGAGCTCGTTCGTCTGCGCTCATTTGCCTGAGCTCGTTCGTCTGAGCTCGTTCGTCTGCGCTCGTCTGAACGCGACGCTGCTTCCCACACGCACCCACACGCCCAACTGCCACAGCTATCCTCAAAAAGACTCCTAGGCTGGAGAGGAGGAAGTGGTTTACCTTTATGAGGGAGGTGCACACGATCGCACCGGCGTTCACCATGGGATTGTGAGGTTTATCTGGAGAAACAAACACCTGCGTTAGAAGACGTACATTTCTGCATTCGTAAACATACATTTCATTCTCGTTTTTTAAAAACGTTTCTCTTTTTATATGGAATTGGGACTGCGTAGACTCTGTAGCCATTCTTGTCGCAGAGGGTAGGACACGCACACTTCAACGAAGACCACGTGAGGAGAAAGGTTGTGAAGAGACGCTCAAACAAGCTTCTGAGGTCTGTCATCACCTGATGCGCTAATCTTCCCTGCTGCTCTTGTAATGGCGTGAGAAAATGCTAGAGACAGAAACCCTTCTGGTAAAAGGCTGTTAATATGGGATGAGAGGAGCACTGAGCAGTTATATAGGAGATTAATGAACCTGCACCACGAAGGAATGATTACACCTGATTATTACTCCTCCACTCATGAAACATTTAAAAAACGTACTCAGATGGCTTAATCTTCCCCAAAACCACAAAAAACACGCAGATTTCCAGGCTAGGTTATCTGGCTTGCAGACCTGCTAGCCAGATAACCTAGCCTTATCGAATAAACGGCATTCCAAACGATGGAATTTCTGATTCACAAAAGAAAGCGTCACAAAATGGCGCCAGAATTTTGGGCTTTTTAATCGAGGCCTGCGCAATTACATTAAAAGCAATCCAAGTTAACATATCTGCATTCAAAAATAATAATAAAGGTTAAAGAGCTCAAAAACGCATCTATACTCCAGAACAGCAAAACAGCCGGATTCCATTTTGGCATTAATTTAGATGTTTACGTTCACGATTTTGAAACGGCTCGGTTTATTAACGATTCGCTTTCAAACGGCGACGCAAAATGTTTGCTGCAAGGCCAGCTTCCCTTCACCCGATACGCGCTGTGAATGGAAGCGGCTTCAAACTCATTAATATTTCATCCGGCTGCCATGGCAACAGACTGCCGGCGAGGCCTTGGTCTGAATTTAGACGTCAAACAGCCGCCGCATCCGGCTCCCTTACAGCAATAAAGCGACCGAGCGGCGGACAGTTTCTTCCACGGTGTGCGGGAGAGAGCCGTCACACAGGATCGACAAATCACGTTCGCGTGCTTTGGTGCGATGTTCAAGGGGCAAAAAAAAGAAAGTTGTTACCTGCTCCTGGAAAATAACACGCGGCAAAAAAAAAAACCTGAAAAAGGCATGAATGCGTAATGCTTCCCTTAAGGCTATGACACACTGGCGGCATTCTGAGGCAATGCAGATGAGCAGTTCTGCACACAAATGTGACCAACGGCATTTTCTAGGGGGCGAGAGTGGGAATTTATGGCACTAATCCCCAGAGGAAGCACGCGGGAGTCCGGATCGGTGGCACTAATCCCCAGAGGAAGCGGACGGGGGTCGGGATCAATGGCACTAATCCCCAGAGGAAGCATGTGGAAGTCGGGATCGATGGCACTAATCCCCAGAGGAAGCACGCTGGAGTTGGGGATTGATGGCACTAATCCCCAGAGGAAGCACGCTGGAGTCGGGGATTGATGGCACTAATCCCCAGAGGAAGCACGCTGGAGTCGGGGGTTGATGGCACTAATCCCCAGAGGAGGTGCGCAGCGGTAGGGATTGGTGGCACTAATCCCCAGAGGAAGTGCGCAGCGGTAGGGATTGGTGGCACTAATCCCTAGAGGAAGTGCGCAGCGGTAGGGATTGGTGGCACAAATCCCCAGAGGAGGTGCGCAGCGGTAGGGATTGGTGGCACTAATCCCCGCAGGAAGTGCGCACGAGTCCGGACTGATGCCACTAATCCCCACAGGAAGTGGCCCCCCGCCGGGGGACCGATCCTCACCGTCCTCGTCCAGGAAGAGCTTGTTGAAGCGCAGGCCGCTGGGCTCCTTCCCGATGAACTTGTGCACGTAGTCGGTGCCGTGGTCGTGCACGGCGATGGCGTACTTCAGCGGCTTCACGCACGACTGCAGGCAGAACGGCACCTTGGTGTCGCCCACGGTGTGCCTGTGAGGATGAAGAGGAGGGAAGAAGAGGGGCCGCACCGTCATTCCCGCCAACCGTAATATCCTCGAACGCAAGACAGCCGGCTAGCAAAACGAGTGGCGGGAAAACAGTTTTCACAGAGGCGAGGTTAGGCCGGCCTGAGACCAACCGCTACATTTACCCTCAACGCATGATGAGAATGCACCGATACACACCGGTTTTATTCTTTTCACTATTTACCTTCTCTCTTGTCTATTGTTCTTATTGGGGTTTTGTTATTAAAAATGGATGAAATGTGCTTTATGAATACTGATATGTTAAATCTTTTGTTCCAGGCAGATTAGCGTACTTGTGTGTGTAAGAAGCAAAGAGTGATGGGAGTCTGCTGTTAATGAGTGAATATGCTGCAAGAGAAGGGACCAATCAGATGGAAGGGCGGGGGAAGGGACCACTCAGGCAGAGGGGGAGTGGGAGGAGAAGGGACCAATCAGGTGGAGGGGGGGGGGGGGGGGAGAAGGGACCACTCAGGCAGAGGGGGAGTGGGAGGAGAAGGGACCAATCAGGTGGAGGGGGGGGGGGGGGGGAGAAGGGACCAATCAGGCAGAGGGGAAGGAGAAGGGACCAATCAGGAGGAGAGCGAGAGGACCTTTCTCCCTAACAGAAAGAGCTCCTTCCGAAGAGAGGCAAACACATGGAGCCTCTAGGCTACCTAACACCCTCTTGCCGAGAGCTCCCAGGCTAAGGACACGGCTAGCAACATGTCTCCCAATGCAGGTCAGTGTGGCCCCTGATACGGACAGCCCCTTTTAGCCATACTGTCTGGGCGCGTGCACATCGTCATGGCGACAAAGTCGCCCTTGAGTTGGGAGCGCGGCGGGAGCCGAGGGGAACGTCCGCCTTTCGCCGAGCGTCCGAGCTTTAGCGCGGAAACGCGAAACGCGCGGCGGTAAAACCCGCACGTCTTCATACACGCCGTCTTTACGCACACTAACACAAAGTGTGACATCGCCGAGGCCTGACGGGCGTTTACAGAGGCTTCACAGCTTAATTGCGGCTTCATCGATGGGCGGAGTCTCCTATCAGTGAGCAATACAAACAGCCCCGGTGGCTATCGCCGGGCGGACTTCTCCCAAGGTCCTCGGGGCGGGTGCGTCCCTGCGCGGACTAACGGCACATTTCCCTCCGAAACGCGGCTAGATTATTAACCAGCAAGCAGATTAGACGAACAAAGGACCAAAATAGGACCGAGGCGGCTCTTTGGAAACACTTTCCCGGATTCGCTCAACCCGTAAAAAATTCCACTCCTGATTTAGGAACAGGACAATCTAGCCTCATAAAGCGAAGGCATTTATTACAGAGTAAAACCCTAAAAACGAGGGCACACAGATTACCCCTTTTTTATGAGGCGGAGTGTTATCTCAGGATTACCTCCGCAGTTTGCGTTTAACTGTGTCACCTTTTTGCATAACAGCAGTCCATTACAATCACTTAACAGGCACTCTTATCTCAGGAATACAAAAATGTGATTTTCACAGAGAAGGCACAGATGCCTATCAATAATATAATGATCAATAAGGGTAATATCAACCCAACTAACAACCGTTTGTATTGCAACTGTCACCAATAGACAGATAACCAATCTTTACACAGCCGTAACTATAAGATTACGCAAAGTGAAATTCAAAGGAAGAGAAAAAGGAAAGGTTAAGCTAAAGGGGGTCGGGGGAGAGATGGTGCAATCTGAAGAGACAGGCGAGTCTTCAGTTTGGCAATATGGGCGGGGTTTCTGCTGTTCTGACTGCAGTGGGAAGCTCGTTCCAGAACAAGGGCCGGAGAAGACTCTTTTGTTTTTAAATGAAGAGCGGCTAATCTTTAAGATAGCGCGCCGAAGGCGTGCTTAAGATTAAGCGCGTACACACACCACGGTTCTGTCGGGCGCTTCTGCTAGCCCCAGCGGCGTTAGAAAGGAGGCGGTGCGTAGCCACACGCTCGTCGGGCGCTGCTTACCTCTGTCCGTCCACTGTGCACAGAGACACCGCCCACAGGTCAGGGCTGAATTTGGCAAGCTGGGGGATGTAGTCTGCAACCTACGGGGGACACCATTTTGCATTTGACGGTCAAAGTAGCATTTACATGATAAAAGGAGGATAGGACAGACCTGTTGCTACTTTTTATTAAAGGGGCAGTTCATCCAAGAATGAAATGAAGGTATGTTTCCACTTACCCAGTGAGCTATCTGTCCATCCAGATCGCTGACGTTTGGTGTGTTTCCAAATACAATGCAACGGTTACTCACAAACATCCACAGGGCTCAATTTGTGCAGTTTCATCGAGAGCTACTTTCTGAGGAGTAAACCAACTGTGCATATCCGCACAAAGTCTCAACCAAAGCACGCCAATATTCTGGGGCGCAGTGTCAATATTGTTTTAAAACATTGTTTCCACACCCTTGACCCAAGAATACTGGTGTGCCCTACTTTGTAGAAAGTTGTTTTCAATAAATCCGTGCACAAATTAAGCTCTGTTGATGTTCGTAAGTAACCATGGCATTATATTTGGAAAGACACATTTCGATGATAAATTTTTGGTGCTTTGAGGCCACAAAAGCTACAGACCCATTCAGGTCTGTTGTAACAGGGTGAGCTGCATCATATATCTAGAAAACTCCATCAAATTTCAGTGAAACTATCAGGATGGATAGTTAGTACTCTGGATAAGTGGAAACATACTTTAATTTAATTTTGGGGGGACCTGCCCTTTTAACTGGAGAGGAGGTCTGCCAATCATGCAGTCCACTGTTAATGAGAAACAGAACTCCAACAGTGATTGGTGGAGAAACAGAACTCCAGCAGTGATTGGTGGAGAAACAGAACTCCAGCAGTGATTGGTGGAGAAACAGAACTCCAGCAGTGATTGGTGGAGAAACAGAACTCCAGCAGTGATTGGTAGATATTTCTTGTACTCATTCATCTTTCATTAACAATGTATTCCATGATTGGTGGAGCTCCTCTATGGTCTCTATGTGACGATATGCCTGTCCTACTCATGTATTTCTATCCCAGCATAAGACCTACCAGAGAAGACACTACCAAACAACAAGGAGACCACACAGCCTGCTCTGAGGGTCTCCACCACAGATTCAACAAACGATCCAGATGGTCAGCTCCAGGGTCTTATCACCGACAGCGCGGTCTCTCCTCCGCTGAAGGTGAAACGCTCAGAAGTGAAGAGCCTTACGATCGTATGCTAACGAAACTCCACTACGCATCTAACATCAGCGGGGGATTGAAAGTACCTGTGTTTGGATTTCCTTAAACTCTGGAACGAGGGGGTGACCACCTGGTTGTTGTACAGGACCTGTGGGTACACCCACCTGCCCTCCAGACAGCCTTTTGGCGCTGTCGTACAGCTCGTCGATGTGGGAGCAGAAGGTCTGGAAGTCGGGGATGACAAACTTCTTGCGGAACGCTTGGGTCAGCAGCACGATGTTGCTCTGGACACACCTGGGAGAGGAGGGAAGGTGAGTGTGCACCAGGAAAACCTGCCGACAGGTAATATCACTTATGGATTTGAGGAGCTTTCATAGATGCTAACGAGACAAATAGAATTTTTCCATTTCTTTAATAAATGTTGAACGATTTAAAATGCTTAATGTATCCCGAAAAGGACACTATATGTACATGGTTTGCAACACTATCTAGTGTCCCTGATATCCAAATCTGAAGCCCTCTCCATGACCTCCATGGGTACCAAGCCTCAGGCCACCAATGGCCACCGGTCACGACAAATAAGCTGTAGCAGGTCATATGCATACATTTCCATTCTCTCCTTCCATATTGTCGTGGTCCAACGTCAGAACACCCTAAAATACATATTCATTAACCCAAATGCGCTAACTGTACGGATGCCGCATTTCTCTCATTTTTCCAGTGCACACCTTCGATGTGGCATCTGTAAAAGCCCAGAAATCCTTAGTAAATATGACCGTAAAACTACACAGCCCTCGGAGGCAAACAGTAAGAAATACCAGACGAGAGGTAGACTAAGCCTTTATTTTGACACGGCTGTCACACACACACACGCTTATCTCCCACACTCATTCCTCCAGAGTGACCGCGTTCAAGCAATGGAACTCCGCTGCATACCTAACATTCCACATTCCACATCATCCAGGCTACCCTTGCTTGCAGTGTGTGGAATTCACACAATTCATACTAACATGAAGTCCAGGGACCTTTTGTTACAGTGTTGCGTCCGAATGACTCGTGCCCAATTACAAACGAGCCACACTGAGACGCAATACCGCATACGGACTTCAAACGGTCCATATACGGTGTTGCAGATGTGAAAGGGCCGGTCTCTGACAGTAGTAGAAAGCATCGCTGGACTCAGCAGGGCTCTGACCTCCAGTCACAAGCAATCAGAGCAAATTCACAGACGACCACCCACATCACGTCGTAAAACACCAGCGGCAAGCAGAGGAAAATGGCGGCGTGTCGGAGGACGGAAACGCGACGAGCTAGGATGAGGACGACGACGGAGCCGCGCGACGTCCCGGCGGCCACGCGGACTCGATGACACGGGACAGCCGTCCGCCCGTCACGCTGGCAGTAATTATTAGCATCAGTGCAACGTACAATAAGTGCGTACCGAAGGTCACTGAAACAACTACAAAACACAGGTCCGATAAGGCGCAAAACTCATTATGTAACAGTTATTCATTCGCGCCAGCCGACAGCCGCTATCGATCTCGCGCTGCCGCTAACGAGACTGTCGCCTCGGCTGGCCACCCCGCCGACCCGCCGTCTTCTAAAACAGGGAGCCCGCCGGACCTGTCGACGGCCAGGCGTCGCGCGGTGGCAACGGCGCAGCTCGATCAGCGACGCAGAAAGAAGAAAAAGTTTCCCAAAGAGAGAGCTTGAAAGTGAAATACAGTGACAACTTCCCGGGCCACTTCTGATAAACAAGGCGCGAACAAGAACCCTTAATGGAGCGCAAACCTGCGAATGTGCGCGTGCACGTCGTGTGAATGTGTGTGCCTGCTCGTGCCTGAATTTGCACGTGTGTTTATGTTTGCGCGTGCTTACGCTGGTGCATGTTGTGTGTACACACACGTCACGTACGGTTCCCGTGTGACGCTTCGCGGTTCTCACTCGGGGTGAGGGCTGCGTTAGGAAACCAGTCACACGGGGAAAGTGAACAACAAGCCAAAGATGCCACTGCGCTAAAACAAGAGCCTTTCCCTGAAAATTGGCAGAAGTTACGCCCACCTGTACAGAACTACACACAAACACACAAATAAACGCTGTTCTGGCCTTCAGACAAAATTATTCCAGGATGCTTTAACACGAGGTGGGCAAAGCCAGCATCAATACAGAATTACTGGGAAGTCTGACAAGATCAACATCACAACAAAAATAAACACAATCGAAACCATCGCATCACAATCGAAATTTAATCAAACACCGTGACCTTTTCCCAGGAACCTCCTCCATCACTGACTGCTGCAAAAGACACTGCTTTAAGTAACTGCTGACTCACTGATTTAAGCAACCGCTAACTCACTGATTTAAACAACTGCTGACTCACTGATTTGAACAACCACTGACTCACTGATTTAAACAACCGCTGACTCACTGATTTAAACAACCACTGACTCACTTTTTGAAGAGGTGTCGGTCGAGCATCACTCCGTCGGAGGTGGATTTGAGGGTGACCTTCAGCATGTCCATGCACTCCTTCAGCCGGGGGTCCCCCGTCCGCAGTCCGGTGGCTTTCAGGGCCTGAAACACCACACAGCAGGAGGGTTCACGTACGACAGCCGAGCCGCGATCAAGGCGCTATCCCACGCTGCTTTGCCACGAGCCACTACAGTCCACGGCTTCTCTAAATGTCAACTTCCATAAACCTGGACTCATATAAACTGTGTCTGAGAAAATTATATATCAATGCAAGAAAGCACCAGTGAGGCAACCTAAGCTTGTGAGTGAATGCGCTCAAAGCAATTCCCAACAAACTGTAATAGTTTGTTCAAAATAAGATAAGGATATAAGGTATATGCATTGTTTTATTTCCTGTATTGTAGTATTGTGTTCATCAAGGAACTATTATCGACTGTATCGCCTGAGTTTGTTGTCCTCCGTAAATATTGCAGTGCATTTTTGCAAGGCTCGTAATTTCTTCAGTGCAAAAATATCTTTAGTTAGACATTGTTTCAGAGTTTGCATAAATGGACTGCCTTGGTGATCCCAGGAATGTAACCCTTACGCAACTCAGGCACATGCTGTACTAATAAAATGAGAGAAAACACATCACCTGCAGTTATAACAGAACCTCAGAAATCCTGAAGTATGGAGAAAGTATGAGGTCTTTAGAAAGGTCAACAACTTGAAAGTGATGTCAAAATACACCAGTTTTAAGAATTTTAAACCTTTATTGACTGGAATCTGCTTAGTCTTCTATTGTTAACTAGGCTACTCTCGTGTTGCAACCCTCAATATAAATAAGAACCACCAGTAATTGGGATCTCCTTTCTTAGCTATGATATCAATATGTAATAACACTCATTTTTTTTTAACTTCTACAGTACATGAGCTTTCTGAACCATTCGCCTACTTTTCTGAGACCAAACACTGTTGAATTTCCAAAAATGTACTCCAGTAAAACAGCCCCAGCTGTATAATTTTACAGCATTTTGACGGTATTTTCTTGCCAAAGGAAAATATGACTTCAGCGTACCGCTCATCAAGCTCGATTTCCATTGGCCGTGGAAGCACGTGCTCCTCCCAGTTCCAAACCCCATTGGGCTGACTGGTCATCCTGTAATTCTGAAGTTCATGCCTCTTAGGTTCTACTGAACACCTACAGTGCGCTGCTCCACTCACCGTCAACAGCTGAACACAGGAGCCTCACACTACCAGCTTCTCAGAACAGGCAGCTGCCATTTTGAAAACATCTACAGTTAGCTTCCCTGGGAAGTTACACATGATATGATGCAGTTATGCCTGATGCATATATATTTTTTCAGTGAGATAACAAAAAGCCCATCAGCAGTGTACATTAATAACTAAAAGCTGGCACTCAGCAGAGCACATTCAGTACCTCCGCTAAAATCATGCAGTCATGCAAGATATGCCAGTTCCACATGCTGGCTATTCACCAAAAGTACTTCTACCATGCCCTTCAGGTCAGGAGACATATTTTCATGACTGAACCTGAGCGTGAGATATGCCTATTTACATTCCAGCCACTCTTAAGCATTTTAGTCAGTTATTGGAACACCAAGTGGCCAATCAGCACTATATTTGTTCAGTGGCCAGAAATGAGTATTCCAGCACCCCCCCCCCCCCCTTCTAATAGGCACACACATTGTTATAGTGTTCCGTAAATTCAAATTCGAACTTACTTCTTCGGAAATTAAATATGAAAAAAAAAAATTTTAATATGAAAAATTCTACAGGTGCTGGAGCACCTGTTAAGATACACCATGTTCATAACATCATTATGAACACCAGTACGTACCAAGATATTTAAATAACAAAACAATGCACCCCCCCTCCCAATGAGCTTACAAGATTTCCATTTTCATTTAAAAATTAAACTTTTGAATGCAATTCACTTATGATTATCAGCTTATTACATTACATTACATTACAAGCATTTGGCAGATGCCCTTATCCAGAGCGACGTACAACAAAGTGTATAACCATAACCAGACAGAAGTGTGTTGAGAACCCTAGAGAGAAGTACCATTCCAAGTGCAGGGAACAACTGCATAGTTTAACTTATATCAGTACAGATATCATGTAATGAAATATTAAGTGTTTATAGACAAGTTTATACAGTTTAAAGCATTTTTAATCATGAAAAAAACTGGTTTAAGCAGGTGTGTCCAAACTTTCGACTGGGTACTGTAAATCCGTTCATAACTTCTGGCGATATCCCGCTAAAAGACGGACAAACAGACCAGCGGAAGGGGGCGAAACGGGGGAGCGTGGACCGTGTCCCATCGCAAACGGCTGCAGTTTGGACAACGTCCGGGTGCACGGCTCGGTAAGACCAGCCGTTCGGTTGGCACGGTGACCCCCTCGGCCCTCCCGACAGAGACGGAGATGGGCGACGGGCGCAAGGCGCTAACGGGCGCGGGCGTTCGCCGGGGGGGGGCGGAGCCACGGCCCGCGTGCTCACCGTGGTGAATTTGTGGGCGGGGATTTTCTCCTGTCCTTCGGCGATGGTGTAGAAGAGCAGGTCCTCCAAGCTGGGCAGGATCCCCGCCTTCCTTCTCCTGAGGAAAAAAAAATCACACACAGGAGGTTGAAACGGAGTCGAAGGCCGAGGCCAACTGCAGCACAGCAACCTGCTCCATTGCATCGCATGTAGCAATAAAGAGGTCACTGGACACTGCAATGCATTTCAACCCTGCTCACAGAATACGACTCAGGAGGCTATCGCATTCAGGCTAAAGGTTTATTAGCTTTGTTTTTATTTATTACATGATTTAGTGATGTGCGTCATTTTTCAGTGTTGGAAAGATGGCGGATCTGTAGAAAAAGATCCTCCACTCAGGATCAGCTACGTTCCCTTTACTGCCAGAACAGTGGCACCGTGGGGCCAGAGAAACCGCTCGGCTGGATAAATAACTTCCTCGGACCCCACACCCCAAGCCCCAGACCCCACACCCCAGAACCCACACCCCAAGCCCCAGAACCCACACCCCAGGCCCCACACCCCAAGCCCCAGAACCCACACCCCAGGCCCCAGACCTCAGGGCCCTGATTAAAGCCAAATTAACTGACACATTAGTATGAAGCCGGGCTGAAATGCGTGCAGGTGTGTGAGGGGAGTTAGTGTGTTACAGGCCCACTGTGACCCTGGCAACAGCGCTGCAGGTGCAGAGAGCTCTACAGCGCATTCGTGAGAACGCACCAGACCTCCACCATCTTACGCACAGCGGAGGACCTTCAGAAACAGAGGTGACTCTGGGACAGCAGGTTACCATGTGACCAGCGCAGAGATGACTCAGAGATTGACAAATTTCATTACTCACTTCCAGGGAACTGCGCACCCCAGGTAATATAAAAATATATAGGCTACACGTATATGATTTAAGCCACCCACTCATAGCTCAACTATAGAGACTTAAGCCAAAAATAAAATAAAACTGGGATATTTTAAACAAATATTTCATAAAGGAGCAGTAAGATCACAGAGATGTCAGTAACTCGTTTGGCTATGAATCCTTTCAAATTTTGAAAACATTCAAAAATCATAAATGAAACTGAACAATCAAGTCAGATGGTGAAAATGGGTTTTTTTCACCCAAGATGATCCTCTTTACTGTACAATTACACCCATTCTACCAGAACCATTATACCCATTCTACCAGAACCATTACACCCATTCTACCAGAACTATCTACCAGTATCACTAGACCCATTCTACCAATGCAATAAATATACATAGTACCAGTATAATTGTACTCATTCTGCCAGTACAATATCCATTATAATAGAACAATTATAACCATTCTACCGGTCACTAGCAATACAGCACCACAGGATCCAGACAAAGTAATACTATAGGCAGAGCGTTCTCAGCTGGCCAATCAGCTGGCAGAGCAGCTTTCAGCTGGCCAATCAGCTGGCTGAGCAGCCTTCAGCTGGCCAATCAGCTGGCTGAGCAGCTTTCAGCTGGCTTTTATTCTTAAACCCCGCCTTCTTGGTTAATAATGAAATCACAATGTTATCCACTTTCTTCCATTTAATAACAACCCTACTGAGGTGAGCAATCACCTTTGTTATTACCACCAGCACTGGCTTTTAAAAGTCTATTCTAGTGTTTTGGCCAATCTCTGGTATCACTTCTGCAGAGCTTGCATTGGTCAGGAGTTGGGCACAAGGGGAGGGGGAGGAGCTTGGAGAGGGAGGAGCCAACATCGCCAGTCGAAGCCTTGTGCTCTACCACAGTCACACACAATGGAAATATACTTACACAAATAAACGCAGAGCACGCAGGGTGATGAAAGAGAGAAAAAAAAACAAACACACACAAATAAAGGAATGAGTGACATCAAGATGCAAAGAAAGGTGATTCAGCTTCATAATTTCCAAGTGATTCAGCTTCATAATTTCCATTGAATTTACCTTTAAATATAAAAAATAATCATGGACAAGGTATACTGCCCTACAAAGCCTAACTGCAGAAACTACGCAAAGGGTAAAACTGAAAAAAATGGCTTTAACTGGCCAGCCGTCATGGTTTTTGGGCATACAAATTACCTCATGAATACATGTACAATTAGTGCAATATCACTTATATACCCATAACCCATTTGGCTAGCCAGTTAAAACAATTTAAAGCCATTTTTCTCAGTTTTACCCTTTGTGTAGTTACTGCAGTTAGGCTTTGTAGGGCAGTATAGCCTATTAGTATACAATACAAGCCTTTTGCACAGATGTTATGCAGTAAAATAGGAGTGCGTAATTACGGTTTCAGTCACAAACAAGGACACACAGGGAGACACAGTGGAGCCGGCATCCTGACTGCACACCGGTCTGGCACCATTCCCCACTCTCCCAATCTGAGTATCTGGGCTCCATGACAGGTCTGCATAAGCGACCTTACTTGTGCAGGAGGCAGAATTTAAATGCATGTGGTACTTATGCAAATAGAGAGATTTGCCTTTGATTTACATGCGATATAGTCTAGGCCTATCAAAAGAGAAACCGAGAAAATAATAAAACGACGACTGCACAGACAGCAAAGGTAACACAGTAAACTCTCAGTGGGATTTTTGGGTTGATTGCATTTGTTTTTGAACTAGAGAATGAAAGAAATTTTGCTTTATTTTAACAAAATACCACATCCCGTTTTACAAAGGTACATGCTTTTTTAAAAATTGAGACAATCAAATAATATGACATTAAATATACGCCACGGCGGGTCAGTGGTTAGCGCTGTTGCCTCACAAAACAAGGAGGTTCCAGGTTCGAATCTGCATGGGTTTCCTCTGGGTACAACAAACGATAAGCATGTCAGGTTGGGTACACTCCTGCCATTGCCCTTGACCAAGGCACCGGCTTCGGACTGGAGTTCGCCCCCGGGCGCTGCACTGTGGCTGCCCACTGCTCCTAATTAGCTAGGATTGGATAAACGCAAAGGACAAATTACCTCTTGCTGTCAATAAAGTGTAAATTAACGTAAATACACATTTAAATGAGTTTCAATTGAACAGTGCCGGCCCGTTAGAAAGATAAAGCCTTCTTTAGCTCTACACTCAATGCAATACATCAAAATAGGCAACACTGCATTGTCAACTCTGTACTAGCTAAAATGGATGACGCGCTAGTTAGCGAGAGCCATGGTCACATGACCCTGCCCCACCTGCATGAGGCCTGTAAGAGCTCACCTGCCTCCCGCACGCAGTGCTTTGCTGCTAACTAGCCATTAGCAAGCTAATAGCTAATGATGCTCAATGCATTCAGGCTCCCGGTCAACTGACCCGCGCTGCGGAGAAGCAGGAGAGCTGCCGCATCCGGGCCCGGCGGGGTTTCGGAGCGCAGCGAGGTCAGCCGCCACGCCCCGCCCCGCTGTGCTGCGTTCTGCGCGGCTCGGCCCCGCCTCCGTCAGCTGTGTGTTTCCAACCACGTACAGCGCTGTGAGCGTGTTCCTAACCTCGCGCCCTCGGCGGGGTTTAAAAAAACAAACACGCCGCCCCGAGGTCCAGACGGGGGCTAGCCGCGGTCAGGCGAGCGCGCGCGGGCCCGTCTCGCTCCCCTCCGAAACCCGACAGGCTTTTCACCGGGAGAGGCTAACAGGCCTCTCATTCGCTCGCCGAGGACTTTGATGATAAAAACAGCGTCGCGCCCCGACGCGAGCAGACAATGTCAACCGCCGGCACGCGGTCCATAAACGACTCGTCGGATTCGAGAGCGAGCATTTCTCAGCAGCCAGCAGAATGCGGGCCATTCAGATGAGCAGGATCACAAAGCGACTCATTCCAGAGGCACGCAGACAGAAGGAATGCAGAACTCCAGCCAGCGACAACCGCCCTCAGAATGCCGCTGAGCTACAATGCATTCCGGCGAGAAAAACGATGCATCTCGCCTCGCCTACATTCTAAACTAGGGCAGTCCCCCCACCCCTCCCCCCCCCCCCCCCCCCCCCCCCCCCAACCCCAAACAAACGACTCTGACAACACTAAGCCTAATTAACACAGGCCCGGTGCCAATACGGCAGTGAATTAACCGTCTCTGTGCTATAAATGGACCTTCGCTGGGCGAAGTGCCGTATTGGCACCAGGCCTATGTTAATTAGGCGTGGCGTTGTCAGAGCCTTCAGTGGCGTGGGGCGAGAGCGGCACTGAGACTCAGCCCCAGTTCAGAATGTAGGCGAGGCAAAGAAGCTGCTCTTACACAGTTCTGTGGTTTTTCTACTCCAACTCCACAAACAAGTCATTCATCACTGATGGAGAGAACCTAGGCCTACATTTCCCATGATGCCGAGGTGAACATCCCCACATGTGCTCCTGTGTGCTCAGGACTCATTTACATACAATGCATACATTTCCCAGAAGGCTTTGCCCACCAGCGTGCTCCTCCCCACAGTAGCGAGGCCTCACACGGACGTAAACGTGCGGAGAAGCAGCATGCGATGGCCGTCGCTGCCAGCTCTCCAGTTAAAAAACCTGCATCACAGCACCAGGCTGCGCGGTGGCTAGGTCACTTCCTGTGAGCGCCCGCGCTTGCCATCTTCACCACTCAGGACTAGCGCCGCACCTCTGTTCTTCTCCTTCGGTTACTTCACAGAGCTCACGGCTCCAGTAACCACGGCGACCACCAATCAGAACACAGCAGGATTACTCAACTGGACTTCATTGCCTGAAAGATCATTACGGAGATCTTTCACCGGACTGGGATACTGTGGGGAAAAAAATATTTTTTTGTAAGTCAAATTAAAGGAGAGATATGGACCGGACCTGGGCATGTACGTGCGCTCAGCGATTTTATTTTCCCAGAGTGGTTTGATTCTGCTGGCTGTAGAAATAAAAGAGCAGCCAAACCTCCCCTGTCTGAGGCATGCTGAGAGGGACACGCTGCAGTGAGCGGTCAATGAGGGAAGTGACTTTAATAGGCATAGGAGGAGCGGACCCAGGGGCCTCAGAGTTAATGCTTAATTGGGTGTTTACACTGAATTGGCTTTATTAGCCACAGGCTGGGCTTGAAGAACAATGTTTCAGAGTCTTTACAGACTGCACGCTGGTCCCCAATCAGTCTGCTCTTTAAGACAGAGACAGAGAGAGAGAGAGAGAGAGAGACATAGAGACAGAGAGAGAGAGAGACAGAGAGAGAGAGAGAGAGAGAGAGAGAGAGAGAGAGAGAGAGACACAGAGAGACATAGAGAGAGAGAGAGAGAGAGAGAGAGAGAGCCACTCCAAACCTTTCAGCTGAACGGATATGTTACTGGGGACGCCCACAATGAACTGGTTTACCTCACAATCTCCCAGGGTATGCATTTACTGGCCAATGGCTAGAACGCACTTTGAAAAAGAAAAAAAAAATGTACACAATGAATTGCGGATTTGCAGAGGGCAAAACCAGACTAGGAAAGCTGGCTGTAGGAGCTGAATGCCGTTAATGCAATCTCCAGACCTCCTCCCTGCATCCATGTTACATTCACACCATTTCAGCACATCCAGTCAGCCTTCTCCAATCTCCAAATTGCCATGAAAGTGAAATTGCCGGAACATTCCGAGTGCGCAGCTCTTACGCACTTTCCTGTGCTCAGGCGGTTCACACGTCATATTATGAAGGGAAAAACATCCTTGTACAACAGTAACAGCATGCTATACAGTCATGCCATTCTTCAGTGGATTTACAATTACTGTATTTTGCTGTATATCCACTGACCATTACATGCAGCAAATTTCATTCCTTTTAAACAGAACAAATACAGATTGAGACAGGACATCCACATCTTCATGAATATCAACGCAATCAATCCATCTTCATTTTCCCTGACTGGTTTTTAGTCTGCTTGAAGATTTAATTTCTCCTTTAAAAACAATATAGAAACTGCCTCATGATAATAACTACTATAATATTCAATAAATAATATAAATATATTTTCATGATGCCCAGCAAGCAAATGGCATTAGATTAAGTAGTCTAAATAAAAGCTACCACAGCATTACAATAATTCTTTTGTGAAGTTGATCTATGTTATTGTAATACAATATTAACCAGTCTTGTACAAAATGGAACACTAACATTGATATTTGCATTCCTCTTTGTTACATACTGATCTCTTTATTCAAATTAGATCGTTTGGATAATTAGAATTGTTAGCTAGGACAAAGAAGTAAAATTTGGTCATATATTTGAATGAGACCGGGAACTGAACCCGGGTGTATGGCACATAAATTACAACACAAACAAGTTATAACGAGAATGATTCGAAATACGCTCATGACGGATCCTCCAATGGCAGTGACCCTGACAGCGCTTTGGCGACAGATGCTGAGGTCAGTAACGCCGATGCTTAGATTAGCCGTGTCTGGCAGCAGCGGCCATTGCCGGCTGACTTAAGGTAAAGGTTGTGAGCATCTGCTGGGCCGAGGGCTGGTTCAGTGTTTGCTTTTCCAGAAGGTTCCGCGAGGACAATGTTCTCAATTTAGAACTGCAGTCGCAGCAATCTGGTGAGCGGCACAGTTTGCCCCCCCCCCCCAAAAAAAAACACCTGGAGCGAGCGGAACCTACGTCTGCTTGAATCTTCACAATGAATCTGACCCCAAGAAGTCGCTGAAGAACACCGCAGGACTCCTAATATCAAAGAAAGCGAGCTCATAATTAACTGTAATTTTCTGACACAAAGACAGGAGCGTGACGCAATATGTGCGTATGTGTCTGACCCAAAAGGACTCGTTTTATGGCTTGGGCGGGGAGCGAGTCGCGGGCAAACCAACTACACAGAATAACCCATTTTGTCCGAGGACTGACGTTCATTCATTCATTTAGATTAGTGCCGTCGTGGCAAAACGCCAGGCTCGGCTTCCGCTCATCTGACGGGCATTTTCTCTCCGAACAGTTAGCCGGGAGAGGAGACAGAGTGTAAAAGAGTCCCTTTAATCCTCCTTAATGGTTGTGTAATGTGCTCGACTTAGCCAGAGTACAAGGCAGGATGTTCCTCGGGCCCTGTGCTGTCCGAACAGCAGGCATGCTCCCGCTGCCGCCTACGCCCAAATACACACACGCGTGCGCCTCCCCAGAGTACGATCGCGCTCCAGCCGGATCCTCCGGGGCTCACGGTTTCAGGTTCACTATTCTTCACACGTCAACGGCAGCTAGCCTGCGCGACAAAGCTGCAGCCGCTATGAATGGGCAGCGAATCGCGCTGGCGTGAGGTGGAGCTGGCTGCCCCTCCGCTCGCTCACTCTAATACTTTAATATCTGGCTCCATATCCAATCTCTGCCTCCGTAATTCCTCCGAGACTGTGATTGACGTTAGTTTGTTTATGGTTGGCTCCGTCCTCCCACCGTAGCCTGCGCTGGAGCACAGCGGCAGCCACGGAGCTGCAGTGCTGACAGCCGCAGGCCTGTCGGGCTGAAAACTGCGCGTCGCGGACCGCGAATCAGCTGCTGAGAGACCGGAGGTCTTTGCTGTGACGAAGCTTTTATGACTGCGTGATTTCCATCTTGCACAGCTCTGCAAAACACAGGCCATCGAAGCTTCTGGGAACTGGCTCTTCACTACTAATTCTGTTTTCATTATTTTATTAATTTGTATATTACAAAGAGCAAAACACCGTGTTCCTTGGACAGTTATCCACATAATCACCGTATCACCTGACATTTGACAAATAATGAATGTCAGAAAAATAAATATGAGAGAAAAACATGCACAGCCCTATAACTACCTTAACAGCAAACCTCTCTAACGGGTAGAGCTTTTTTAACAATAATAACAAGTCCCAGTCTTCACACTCCAGCACTAATAGTGCCAAGGGAACATTTTCTGGGGAGCTAACTGGAAAAATCATTTGGGAGCACATCTACTAATTGGGATGCATTAGTGTGCTCCTAAAATTTTCAGCTTAGAAGGACATGTGATCCTTGGAAAGAAATGTTAGCTTTGAGCCCTGGTTTGCCGGAAGAACACTTGCCACTCCGCGGTTCATTAAACAACCCAAGGGAGCGCGTGCTGTCCAGAGAGCCGGGGCGAGGACTGTGCTGCTTTAACGAACGCAGCGCCATCTGCCTCGTCCAGCGAGAGAAAGACAGCAAACCAACCAACCAAAAGCTACAAAAAGCTCTAACAGGCAGAATTCAAGAAAACCGTTTTGTACAAAAATAAAAACGAAAAAAGATTAAAAACATGAAAGATATTCTGGGACAGATAAAAAAAAAAAAAATGCAACCGAACTCCTGTCAGCTGGCACGAGCTGGCGCGTGAACTGGCGGATCATGAGGTTGGCCCAGTACTTTTCCGCACCCGAAGGGATGCCGGCACGCCGCGCTAATACTTTACATGGCACCAGAATGCACTACACGGCACCAGGATTAGCACACAGCACAACACCAGGATTAAACACGCAGGTAAAATGCCACAGATGTGTCCTCCTGTGCGCATGGAATATGTCATAAGTATTATTTTTAATTATTCATTTACTGACTTTTTATTTGTGGATATATTTAAAGGAATGTGTTTTTTTCTCTTATTCATTTTTTAATCCACTTTGTGTGTACTATCATAATGTTATTGGATCCCTGAGGTTAATGTATGATTTATATCCTGTGACATGTTTTATATTTGTGGCAAAACTACACTGACCCCCCCCCCCCCCCCCCCCCCCGAACTGTAATGTGGTTGTTTGACTTATTTTCGATTATCGGATTCTTTTAAAACAACTAAATAAAATGATTGAATGAAATGAATGCCTGAGAACAGAGCATCTGTTTCACCGCACTCCTCCCTCTACTGCATCATTCTCTCTCTTTCTGTCTTCACTGGAATTAGGAACCTCATTTCTAAAAGAATGTTTCACCACCAAAAGAACTGCGAGTAGAATTTCAAGAGAAATTTAAGAATTTCAAAACAGTACCAGGCATTTCAAAAAGGGAACCGCATCACCTGACCAGCAAATGTAAGCTAACATATGGCGCCCGGCTAAATCTGAGCTCAGGAGGAAGCACGACTGGAGAAATTCGACCTTCAGAGTACGCAGTAAGGGCGGCTCCACGCTGACAGACACGCATCTGCGCGATGCAGAAAGCATAACTGACGGCACGCACAGCAGGTCCGCATATCACAGCCACGTACGCCGGCAGCCCCCGTCTCTCCCACTGCTGCAGCCCGACGTGCTCAGTCACGTTATGGATGTTTCTCCGGGGAGCCGGACGGTCTGCCAATGCATTTCCCCACCATCAGCTTCATCACGCTGACACGGCAGTGTAGCATAGAGGGTAAGGAACCGGGCTTGCAACCGAAAGGTCATAGGTTCGATTCCTGGGTGGGACACTGCTGTTGTGCCCTTGAGCGAGGTACTTAATCTGCATTGCTTCAGTATATATCCAGCTGTATAAACGGATGTAATGTAAGTCGCGCTGGATAAGAGCATCGCTAAATGACTGTAATGAAATGTAATGACACTAGGGATGACAACATAGCGAAAACCGTTTCTGACTGCTGAGCTGAAGTTCATTAAAAACTAATATTATCCAGTGCTGCTGAGAAAATATTTCATTTTTTATTTAGGTTATGGCAGAAACTACGTCAGACCGGAATAACATCCAAAGCATGTTATTTAATTTCAACTCATTATATTATTGGAAGAAGGTAGATAAAGTTTAGGCTTAAATGAAAAATATGGACAAACTTTATAAATTAAAAAGCTAGTTAAAGAGGTGGGGGAAAAGAAATAGGCAAATTAAGTAATTTTGCAAAGAAGTTTCTTTGTTTGTTTGAAAAATAAAAAAGTTTTTAAAAAAACTATCCGCTAAAATATCACCACTTTTTTGTCATTAACATTAGGCTTAAGTAATATTTGCCCAAAAACACATGTACTATTTTGTGCACAACAAAAAGCCTCCATTCCCAATTCCCTGGCACTAGCACCTACGCGATATCTTTAATCAATCTTCCTGACAAGAGGGCAAACACAACAGAGCAAATAAAAGCTGGCTATCAACTCAGAGACAGCAGTCGCATATTTGCTTTTTGTAGGTAATCAAAACTATGTTGATATGGGAACGACAATGCAACGGTACATATGAACGATAAAGCTTCAAGTCGCGTTGCACAAACTGTGTGGAAAGAGATGTTCACTTTATCCAAGATGAGGCCATTACCTCAATATCTGGGAGCATGCAGGAAGTGTCAGTCCCAGAGGTGAAAGTCAGGCTCAATGCTGCTCATTGACATTCATGCACACGGTTGAGTGACCTTGGCAAAATGACCTCAACCCTGTGTGCTTGGCATTACAGTCCCAGTACTCGTCTGTAGCAGGTACTGTGAATGGCGCGAGCGGCAGCTAACTGCTAACCGATTTACCGGACGAGATTAATGACAGGAACGGGTCGAATACAATCACGGGCAACGTCACGGCGTTTAGCGGCCCATCAAATCGAGACACGCAGGCAGAGCCTCCAGTTCCAGCTGCTCATTAACACACAGAGCAGGACTGACTGTGTGCTGAAGCGCTGTCAGGAAGTCGCCCATTAACGCGTCTGTGGACAGACCCGCTGAACTCACGGGAGAAAAACATCCCACGCTGCAGGAGGCCCACAGACGTTCGTCTCCCAGATGTCAGTCTGCGGATTACAAAATGCGCCAAAAACGCAGACTCCGTAAAGAGCTCCAACGACCCTAAAGAGTCTCTCTCTAAATATAACTGGTTCCTTACTCCCACCTCATCTGCAATATTCAATATTTTTCCCATTCAAATACTAAAATGCAAACTACCAAGTTTAGCCGTCTTTTCAGCCCAGCCTGTAGCCAGCCTAAGTCAAGATAAATGCACGGTTCTTCCCCCCTCAGTAAAGGTCATAAACACGCGGCGGCAGTACACTGTCCCTGTACAAATAGCCTCTCTCTACTCTGGTTAGGCCCTGTTGAGCGCGTAATTGATAGAGCCCGTGCTGCAGGAGCCTTTACAAGCATCTGAAAGAATTCCCCGGCTTTTTCTCGGGAATCAAACCCTTGCAAACACGGCAGCTTTAGAAACCGCTATGTCTTTTTCCAAACAGAGCGACACAGTGAGCTAAAACTGAGACGACTACAAGTGGATCAACAGGCTGGAGTAAACTGGAGTTATATATACATATATATATATATAGTATCGTACAACGACGAAAACAAAACAATACAGAAAACACAGATGCGTTAATGAAACTGATTAGCAAGCCAACGAAGGAAGAGCGTCCTAAATGGCATACAGTATGCATCTGTGAAGCACAGGAAGTCATCACACCTTGACCCTTCGGAGGGCTCCGCCTCCCCGATTAATAAACACGTCCGCACCACGCCCCCATTCTGTGCCGCCTTCTCTCTCATCTATTCCTGCGTGCTATCCTCTGGGATGTGGACATTCACTTAAATCAATGCAGAGCGATGATGCACTCCCGGTGCTAACAACGTGCGCAAACACATTGGAGTGCGTATGCTGGAAATAGCCTGTTTTGAACGGGGGTACATTTATCACAATCCACTGCACTGGACCAAACACCTGCTTACGGGAGCGCGTGCAGCTGTCTCTGCAGGTTGTTATGGCTATGGAGGGACAGCGATGCTGCCGACCCATCTGCCTCCGATCTCCCTCTGCAAGCCACCAGTTCAATCCCAGCATGCTCCTCTCTGCCTCTTGCTGGTTCTGTGATTCCCTACATTGGTAATACTCCCTCACGCACAAGCACCTACGTGAACAGGCTGTGCAGAGACTTCTAACACTAGCCTACAATGGAAATGTTTAAAATGCGACTAAGGGATTATAAACGGAAGCATAATAAAAAGGCCAAAATCAGCCCAAGTCCGACATCAACAGGAAAGAGCGTTACAATGATGTACTGCACTGCGCACAAGCTTCAGTACGTGATGGCTGTGTACAGTTTAGTAAGAGAGACTGAACACAGATCAAGGGGCTGCTGTTGCACAACAAACAGCCCCTCAACCTGCTTGTTCCCAAAACAATGTTCAGACACTACCCCTGACACACCCCCTTAGAGAAAGAGATAAACTGTCGAAAAACAGTTACGCGCAGGCACCCAGTGATGTTTGCTTCACAAAAATTAAGATTACTGATTAACTTATTTACAGCACTTTTGCTCATGCGGGTCAAGAACACTCTGTGCCGCTTCCGTTCTTCACTCCATTCAAAAAACACCCACGGCAATAAAAACAGTTCATAGATTGGTTGTTCAATAACTGCTTTTGCAACTGCTTTAACGCTTTTGATACTACACTAAAGTGCACAAACCCTGCTGAGTTACCCCAGGGTCACAGCACGAAGCATGCAGTGATGTAATTTTCGTTACAGGGTAATCAAAACCAGTGATTCAAGTACAACGCGCTGAAACATTGAGAGGTAGCCGAGATACATCTAACAAATGATGGTTCGCTACAAAAGCAACACTAATTTCCCCTGGCTAACTTAGTTTTCCAGTACATCTCAAAACCACAACGACTGACTGCTCCATCAAACTACAAGTGCCTTTTAAACTTGTTGAAGAACTTCAACTGACATTAATGCAAACATTTTGAAAGGTAACAAAAGTTTTAGCAGCCAGTTTTTCCAAAAAGTGTTATTCCAGCAACCTAGTACCTTATTATGAAATACAAAATGGAGACTTTTTTTTTTTTTTACATTCCACAGTGGCTCTGAAACATTTACTTTCGATTTCCAACTTATACACCCAATTTTGCCAACTTTGGTCAGACGGCTGGAGTGAAATTTGTTGCGTTCACGGGCGGGGGCAATTGATATTGCAAACGGGGAAGAGGGTGGGGGATTGATGGGGGAATTAGATTGCGAACCAGGGAGAAGGCGGCGCCGTCAAACAAATCAACAGCCTGAGGGGGCGGCTTTGTTTCTAGTTGCAATCTTTATATTTGGCGTGAGATGTGTTTGGATAACGTTAGCGTGAGACAGAGCCCTGCACAATTTCTCCTGAACCACCCAACTTTGCCCCCCGCGACATACAACTTAACTAAAGTAGTGAGCAAGCTAACGTTAATGAAAATTCAAACGTACCGACAGCATGAGCGCTAAACAAACGACTTGCATGTCAGCTGGTTGGTTCTGTTTAGTTGCGTGTATGTCGACAATATAGCAGTGTATCAAGTTAATCTCTTGTGGCGTGTTTAAATAGCTGTAAGGCTAGCAGGCCGGATAAAGCTTTCATTCAATCCTTAGCTAGCATGCTAACTACTCCGCTGATCTCAGTCAAATCTGACAGGTGTGATTGTATTGCAGCCAGGATAACCAACGTTTGCTTAGTTGGCTCACTTCGTTTTATTAGATTTTTAACTACGAGCATGCATTTGTCAACATTATCTACTTACTTTTCAGCTTCCGCCTCTTTAACGTTACCGGTTCCACCATCCTTGGTCGCCTCGGATGGTGCTACAGCACCTTCGCTCTCCGTGCAAAATGATCGGATCCCATATGAGGAACGCCACACAGGTCGGGACCCACCGGCGAGGGGGTTCAGTTTTGGCAGCGCTGTGACATTGGGGCAGGCGGTGCTAAAGCAGATGGTTGCTGGTGACGCTTTGTTCCTTACAATACCTGTCAAAGGACGCTTGAGGTTGGATTGAAACAACTCCTTCAGAACTATCGACAACCTAAACTGTAACATCTCAATCCTGTCGAGCTAATAGATGGGAAATTTTCGTCTAAATAAATAAGACGGGAAAATAGTGCTTCTTAGGTAGTCAAAATGTAAGATCCTGCTACTCCCCGCTGTGAAATGCGTGTTATGACTAATACTGTAAGGCTCCCTCGCTGATGAAGGAGTCTAGGCGATTCACGCCCTGTGCGAATCTCATTGGCCAAAGTACAGTAAGACGTTTTAATTTAACAACATTCTGATTGGGCAGATACTGTGTCTTTCACCGTTCAACCAATCATCTTCGTTGTGGACACCGGCGAAAACACAGATTTTCGCAAGTGGCTTTATGAAGGACATTGGCTGTAGGATAAAACTGAACCCGTTTACAGCTACTTTGAAGTACACATACATTCAGCGACGCGATGAATGCGTGCTCAAACAAGGATTTAGGAAACTAATTTTGAGATTGAGATTAATCAAATGCTGTGGAAAAATACTGCCCCCCCCCCTCCCCCCCCTCTCTCTCTCTCTCTCTCTCTCGCGCGCGCGCACACACACACACACACACACCCCTCCTCCCTCTATTGATTCCAATTCCAGCCAGTCACTTTGCTCTCTCATTTATTGTCCATGTTCGTAAACATTATCGTCTTTGAGTCTTGCCGTCAACAATTTGTAGTCGCGTCGTATTCGTTCATCTATTGGGTTAAATCACTAAATGCCCCTATAACCTCTGATGTGATGTAACAGTATATACAAGTGTTGATACTAGGCTACTACATGATATAACAAAAGTACGTCAAGTCCTATAAATGCTCACACTATAATTATATAACATATTTTGTTAACATTGTTTATATGTACATATGGGCTACATGTATTTTAAATACATGCACTTGCGCGTATGTATTTCATATGCAACACTGATTGCTTGACTCTTTTTGTATGGCCTATACCTCTGTCCTGACTGTAGTTTTTTATTGTACAATATAGATGCATTATTTGGCAGTTAACATTTAGTGTGTTTTGTCGTGGAAATTATAGTCTCTCACAAAGAACCATACTGGCCACAAGGCACAGATGTGGTCAATCGGTGTTGCTTTATTCAGCTGAAGAGAGTACGCCCATAAAACACTCAAAGTGGTGCTATAGGATGACTCTACCCTAACGTGGGGTAGGTTGTGTCTTTATACACCTCTAGCCCATCAATCTTCTCCTCCATTTTTCCTTATAAGGATAAGAAAAACAACTTGTTCTTATGACATTTAAAAGGAAAGGTTTTTTGGAGAGGACAGGGCTCGACCTGTTAACATTCCGACACAGGTTAGTGCACAAACACATATTACAAACAATCCTGCTAAGAAAAGAATTATTGGTACGATCTTAGCAATACTGCCCTGAGAACAGATCATCGAACCCTTCAAGAAAATTCCAATCTTGCTTCTTATGCAATTATTCAATGCCTTTTTTGTTTGATTCATGAAATTCTTCTAGCGCATTTGAGGAGTCAGATATTTAAGTGCAGCATTCACTTCCCACTACTCCACACGTACCTCCTTGCTTTGCCAAAATAATATCTAGAGCCATTCTATTTTGCATCGCTACTTCCTTAATTTCACCCATTTCAGTCGCGAGGGCAGTAACCACTTTAACGGACGCATTCACGTGTCTTTCTAGCACTGTGGATAAGGCCCGTAATTCTTTTGAGTGTTGTATATTCCGAACTATGGATGATTATACCGAAAAGCTAGTTCGGTCCTCCAACGGCTCGGCTGCTGTCTGGCCCAGGGCGGCCGCATCGCAGTCGATCTTCTTGCAGTGTGACACGTGGATCCACGTCTCTCTCTTGGCCACCTTCCCTGCGGTCGGTGTGGTCAGCAACACCTGGTATGGTCCTCGCCACCTGGGTTGGTGCCGATGCTTCCTGCGTTGATCTTTCGCCACGATCCAGTCCCCTAGCTCCAGGTTGTGATGAGTCATCTCTCTTTGGTCAGGTAGGGTCACCTTTACCCTGTAAAACATATCTTTTAGCACTTTATTGAGTGCCACACAGTACACTACCGTATCGTCGTCCACTCCTTGCAGGGTCAACCTGTTTTGGGGAAAGGGAGTGTCGATCATTCTCATTAGTCTTCCTGTTAACACCTCGTATGGAGAAAGACCAGTTATTCTGTGTGTTCTGCCTCTCATATACATAAGGGCCAGGGGCAGTACCTGGACCCAGGACAACTGAGTTTCTGCCATCAACTTCGTCATTTTTATTTTCAGAGTCTGATTTGCTCGTTCTATTGCGGCTCCACTCGCTGGGTGGTAATATAATAATAATAATAATAATAATAATAATAATAATAATAATAATAATAATAATAATAATAAACTTTTTTTATATAGCACCTTTCATATCATAAAATGCAGCTCAAAGTGCTTTATAAGAGAAACAATAGAGAAAAATAGTAATAAAATAAATTGATAATGATAATATAAATTGATAATGATAATTGGTAGGCACAATGCGTCTTTAAGTTGATGCGCAGACTTGTGGTTAAACTTTGGAGTACCTTATTTACGAAATGCGGACCATTATCACTTGAAATTTTCGATGGCAGACCCCACCTGGGTATTATCTTGCGCATCAGTGCTTTTGTCACGCTTGCTGCATCTGCTTTTCTGCACGGAAAACATTCTACACATTTAGAGAACATGTCTATGATCACTAGACAGTATTTGTAACCCATTTTGCCTGATGAAGACCCTGTTGGGTTGAAACGTTGCTTTTTAGTCAATAAAGTATTGTGAGCTGTAATCCAGAGTGCGGATATCCATTTTCCTTCAATCTTCACATGTACTTTTATCCTGCACCTGGCCTAAAAACAGGTTGGATGTGCACACAGCTACTCTACAGTATTTGTAACCCTGACAGGGGTTCAACTCTATGAAATCAATCATCAGGTGCTCAAAGGGGCCTGTCGACTTCGGATGTGCCGAAGCTGGTATCTGTATTTCACGGCCTACATTGTTGGTTGCACATTTTCCTGGACCGCTTCCGGGCCATGTCCCGGACTGCACTGCTGCACCCTGCACTCTGGCCTGGTCCCAGTCGCCGGTGCCGCCAATCTAGAGTCTCGCCGTGACCACACACTGTTAGGAAGGGAACGGGCACTGGTTCAATTCCTGAACCCCCGTCCAGCACGGGACTCGTGCACCCCCACAACGTGGTTTCAAGATTCACAGGGTCCGGGGTACCCCCAGTGCCGCCTGTTCGCCTGGTGCCACCACCTCGCCTCCCCTTTCTTTCTCGCGGGGCCAGTGCAGCGTCTCTCCTCCTCCAGGACCGCCCTCCAGTAAGCCACCGCCGGACACGCAGCCCACAAACACACTCACTCAGAAACAGAAAAGCAGAAGCAGAAGCAGAAGCGAAATAACTCAAAAACCAAAAGTTTTAAAATCCTCACACAAGGAAACCCATTCATCCATCCGGCATCTCCCCCTCCGTTCTGCCTCTTCCTTTTCCTCTTTATCACCTGGCCCATTAACTAATTTTGTCGAGAATCAGCTGCGCCGCTTCCCCGCCAGTGCAACCCGCAATCAATCAATTACCCTGGAGCGCATGCCACACGCGGATCCCAATCAACCAATCCCCCGTGATATCAGCACAGCTAAGCTGGCGGCTCGTCAGGCTCACCTCCTGACATTCACATTTGTCAGCCCCCCGCTTGTAAGACGGAGACGTCACGAAGTGAAAAGGATCGCGGGAAACCGGAACGGAAGCCATCTGCAGAAGAGGGGAGACAGGAGCCGCTTCAGCCATCGCGTTACCCTGGGAGACGGGGTCAGAATTATTAGTGTCAGCCTGACATTCACACACTGCAATACTGGAAAGGAAACAGCAAGGCATCTAGCAGGCTGCGAACCAGAACGCGATGCACGACAGGCTTGCCAGAGGAAGTGAGAAAACCACGGTTGCGCCACAGTGCCGAAATCATGACAGATCCCACAGGCGTACCGCGAACCGGCGCAGATGGTGACAGACTTCCCTTTCGCTAAAACGCAGGCTCGAGTGAGCACAAATAGTTCGGTGGCCTGCGCAGTCCAGTGAGCGGGCAGGCTAGCGCTTTCAGAGACAGAGAGAGGAGTGCAGAGCGCATAAGCCACCGAAGGTTGACCCTCTGTGGGAGATCGCTGAGCGGAGCCGTCCTACAAGAAGATAAGATCAGAGTTTGGGAGTTCAACATCCAGCAGTCAGCCCGTGGTTTGCAGAGCACGTCCACCACCTGCGTACAAACATGAGGTTCGCCGTCGTTTTCTGTGGGAACAGTACAGCGCTTCAGAGTGACGTGAGACACGGTTAGCAACACATTCTGATGTGTGCAGAAGCCGCGCGGGTGTGAGATGTGCGGTACATGCCCGCGTGATGAGAGAACGCACCGCGTGAGGAACGTGAACGGTGGTGGGGGGGCGCACTGCCGCAATATCAGCGCAGGCTAGCGCAGCCTCGGCGGCCGATGGCACGGGGCGCAGGCACGGAACCAAACCTCGTGCCACAGCATCCGGGCGTTTAGAGTAATATCCTACTGGACACTGTTTGTCAACGTGAGTCTGCATTAACACGGCAGACATGAAACCGCGCCTTTCCGCGACGAGAAGATCGAAAGGCTTGTCGTGGTCCGGCAAAACGAGACAGGGCGAGGTAAACAGACAGCTTGTTTGAGCTCGGTCAGGGCAGTCAGGCCGTCAGAGGTCCACCCGATTTTGTCACTCGTCGCCATTTTGCGGCCATGTATCAGGTCAGATAGGGGCTGGGTAATGGCGGCGTAGTTCATAAGCCACGGGCGGCAGTAGCCAGCCATACCTAATAAAGACATCGTTTGCTGTTTAGTGACGGGTTGTGGGAGATTCGGTATGGTATCGATACGCTCAGAGCTCAGTCCTACGGCCGTCGGGCGCGATCGCCTGCCCTAAGTACCTGACTTCAGGAGAACGCAGCTGCAGCTTTTCTCTAGAAACTTCGTGGCCGTTGTCGGACAGAAAAAGAAGGAGTGCCTTCGAGTCTGAGTCTCACGTGCTTGCTGAGAGGGAGAGCGCAATAATAAATCAGCCACATACTGGATGAGTGCGCTCCCCTCGGGTGGCACGAATTGCTCTAAATTCCGACCCAATTCCGCAGAAAATACCGCTGGCGATTCGACGAATCCTCGCGGCATTCCAGCCCAGGTCCACCTTTTCCCCTCGAATGTAAAAGCAAAACCATGGTTGGGAATCGGGGTGGACCGGTATACTAAAAAAAAAGCATTCGCCAGACCTATTACAGTAAAACATACGCTATCGCTCAGTACCTCAGACAGAATAGCGATAGGGTTTGGAACGACTGGAGCACGAGCGTACACAGCGTTGTTCACTAACCTTAGATCTGTGCGAAACGCCAGGCCCCCCGAGGCTTTTCGAACCGGCAAAATGGGTGAATTGCAAGGTGATGTTGGACACGGCACTCCCCATCGCTCCCCTTTCCACAAGCTCTCTGTGTGCGTCAGCAATACCTAATTCTGCTTCTTTGCTCAGGGGATATTGGGCTCTGTAAGGGCGATGGGTGCTTTTCGGGGAAACCACCGGTGGCTCAGCTCCTTTCACGCGACCGAAATCAGTAGTATCGTTCGCCCACAGTGTCTCAGGAATGTCTTTCGGCCAGTTAGGCTCTGCCTGTGGTTCCAGCAGCTGTGTGCGTGAGCTCTCAGGGGAGACCGCAGAGGTCTCCCGGGTGACGGATATCCTCGAGCAGAAAGGAGTCATGTATGTGTCTGTGGAGGGGGAGAATTTCCTCCGGTAGCCTACTTCCTACCAGCAGTCTGTCACTCACTGCATCTGCAGCAGCCTGTGGGCCCACACCTCTAAATTTACGATGCGGAACCTTCGAAAGTGATACATGTGGAGCAGACAGAAGGTCAGCAAAAGCTGTTGCTCCTTAGACAAACGCACAAGAGCTGCTGTAGATTCAGGGCCAGCATAAGCATTTTGCACAGTGAGGCTTTCAGAAGGTGTTTCTGGGAAATGGACTGCATTTATATAGCGCTTTTATCCAAAGAAAACACGAGAGAACAGGCAGGAAACCAACAGACAAGAAGAGAGGAAAATGTGTGGACATACGGCACAAAATCTCTAAATCTAAAGTTTACAGGGGCCCCCTGGAGTCAGCTGAAAAAAAAGATGTGTGTGTAAATCCATGTGCATGGATTCGTAATTCGAGGGCACGGATTATGAATCCGAGAGCACGGTTTTCAGCAGAGAAAAAAAAGATGTGAGAGCAATAGCTCAGGGGAGCGACATAGCTCAGGAGGTAAGGGCGGTTGTCTGGCAGTTGGAGGATTGCCAGTTCGATCCCTGCCCTGGGTATGTCGAAGTGTCCCTGAGCAAGACATCTAACCCCCAACTGCTCTGGTGAATGAGAGGCATCAATTGTAAAGCACTTTGGATAAAAGTGCTATATAAATGCAGTCCATTTACCAGAAAAAAAGATGTGTGTGAGAGGGAAAAAAAAGATGTGTGTCTAAATCCCTGTGCATGGATTTGTAATTTGAGGGCACGTTTTATAAACCGTGCGCACAGGTTTCTAAACCGAGAGTACAGATTTACACATGGGTCTTTTTTTTCCTCAGCTGACCCCAGGGGGGCTCCGTAGCTCCGTACATATTGACACACAGAAATTGACCTTTTGTTTCAAGCACTCATTTTGAAACATATTGGCACTAAGTATAAGCAAAATGTATATAAAACAGATTTTTCTCCCACAGTTTTTCTTCATTCCTGTGCAACAGGCGCTATTGCAGTCAGGTGTTTATGTAGGTGTGCATCGGCTTTGTCTGAGGCGGGAGGGTCAAACTCAAGTTCCTGGAAGTTCTGATCAACGACTGAAATGAATGGGTTGCGCTGAAACGCACTGAAAACCAGCAGGGACCGCGACTCTACAGGGCGGAAGTCTGAAAGCGTTGATCTAAAGAGTCGGCTGCGTGGAGGATTGACGTAATGAATGGCAGTTTCAGGATAACGGTTGTGGAGGGAATCCAATTTGTCTCAGGACGTTTTTTCGTGTTTTGTGGAAGTGACACACTGCTATCCGCGTGTCGGATTCAGGCAGGTCTGCGGCTTGTCATCAGGGTGCTGCAGAACCGGCCATAAATTCACGGGCTGTTTAGTGCAGGCAGCGCCGTGGAAAAGCAGACCATTATACGGATTTATTGAGTGTATATATATATATATATATATATATATATATATATATATATATATATATATATATATATATACACATACTCAATAAATCCATGTAATGGTCTGTATATATATATATATATATATATATACACACACCAGGGGAGAATGTTCTTCTGACCAGAGTCATGACCCATGCCTTAACAGTGGTCTGCGAGGAGGGATTTAAAGGAATATCCTCAATCAGATCATTGATCATGACATCAGAGATTCTTTGTCTGTAATCCTCACAATACGCATATCAAGTGAATGCACTGGATTTTTCCCGCATTATCTATTGGCCAACATTAATTTGTCCATTTGCTGGAGGCAAGAAATAGTTTGTAAAAGAAATAATATAAAAAAGAAACAGTGTCTGGAAATTTGATAGTGTGCTTTTTAAGTAAAGCTTTTCCCCATTGGTTTTAGTAAAGAGGTAGCAGAATTTCAGGGCAGCAACACATTAACATAGCAATTTCCCTACCTCCAGTCAGCTGATGTCTTAAAAAAAATTTTGTGTTTTTTTTCTCCCCATCTCCCTCCATTTTGGATAGAATGCTTGGTGCCTGTGTCATAGGCAGCCATTCCTAAGCGTTTGTAGCGGAGGGGAGACGGGCGAGCAACAGAATGTGGCCGCCAATGACTGAATAACCTCGTATGACACAAATCAGAGTGACGACCTCACAATGCCCAAAACAAACACTGTCTGCCGCGCGCCAACCATTCCACACAGCGGGACGTGCGTTGTTTGTTCATCGATCTCGTAAAGGCAAACGCGCATCACTTGTTAATCCAGTTCCCTGCCAAACATGATTTATTATAAAAAAAGTAATGTTTGTAAGACTTGCTATCGACCGTTCGTCCTTTTTCTACTGGATCATTTTATTCAGTGTTTAGACTTTATACTATTTTATTTCTTTATTTTGAGTAAAACACTTCAAGAAAAGTGCTGTAACAATAAAGTTACTAAATTCTTCCCATTATTATTATCATCATCATCATCATCATCATCATCAAAAAGTGTACTTCTCCCAACCTGGAAGCCTCATGCTAGTGTGCAGTTGATAATATTTTTATTTTTAAAAACTGCAGTGTTATCCACATGGTTTCTCGTGTTTAGAACAGAAACTGTTATGATACGTTTTCTTTCTGAGACCTAGTTTTATATACCTCAAACATGTTGAAGAAATATGACACATTAGACATTAAAGTCTCTTTACAAATTCATTCCATCTTGCAAACAAATCATTTATGGTCCTTAATCAAACATTCATAAAATATTCCCTACAACAGACGAAAAGGGAAACATAAAAGAGTATTTCCTCGCATGGAGTTCTCACAGAACAGTTTTTCCCCCCTCCAGTCTACGAGGGATGGTTTAGCTATGAGTCACTTCACTCTGGAATTTTCCGATTCTAAATCTTTCCCAGCCCACAGGTCCTCTTTGAGAGAAAATAACTAGGCATATAACTCACACTCTTTCTCTGAAACAGTTTTGCTGCTGTTGTACAACATCGCCCTGACAAAGTTTTTCTCTCGTGGAACGTGGACGTTATGCCCTGCAAGTAGCAGCAGAATAGAGGACCGAGTTCAGGAAAGTCTCCCGGGAATATAAATTTGCTCATTATAATGCTGAACGTGGCAGGTTTTCACGACGGGTTTGTTCCCTAGCTCACATAACCAAAACCGTTAAGTAAACATCCAACAGATATGCCCCAGATATTTGTATGCACAGGGAAAATACATAAAGCAAAAAGCAGCCATGTTCGACAATTGAGCATATGGCATGTATTCCATGTACCCAGATTTAACTCGGGTGAATTTCTAACTGCTAATGTCACGAGAAATGTGGGAAACTTGGGTGTGTACAGGAAATGTCCTCGGTCACGTGCTGTACGTCGATGTTCGTGGATGTGCTTTGTATTGCCTGGTGTTTTGAAGGTGACACTTGCGAAATTCTCAAGCACAGACTGCGAAATCATTAGCCTGACTGCATTTCAGCCCAATAAGCGTTTAAAAGAAATGGCTGTGAAAGGTAACAAAATTATGAAAGTTTGTTTTTGCTCCGATTTCAAATGAATTAAAGCTGCAGAGATAAATAACTGGGTACTTGAGTTCAATTTTTTTAGTTTAACCTACAGTTAATGTAGATGATAAATAGGAATTTAATTTATTGTTTTAATAGATAATATATTTTCTCTTGATTTAAAGGCTTTTTAAATCTATGCACATGAAAGTTTTACAGGATAAAGGTTTGAGAATGGCATGGTACAATCATGAACTGAAGAGGCCTTAGTAGCGCACTGCCTGCTGGGAA
The DNA here is from genome assembly GCA_025169545.1 of Anguilla japonica. Classification (NCBI taxonomy): domain Eukaryota; kingdom Metazoa; phylum Chordata; class Actinopteri; order Anguilliformes; family Anguillidae; genus Anguilla; species Anguilla japonica. Next base: position 7,045,621 of record CM045897.1, read on the forward strand.
TGGGAGTTCTTGAGAAGAAAACTCGAGACTCACATTAACACAGTTGCCAGGAGACACTTTTCATCACTCCATTACTTCAAGTGCATTCAAGTGCACTGGGAAACACTTGCTTGATACAGTGTTTCATCATCAACTGTTTCTGCCACATGAGGGGTGGCCTTCCCCTCTCTTGCCTAGAGTCGAGGACCGTTGAAATGTAGATGGTAGGTCACCGTCTTGGTGAATCTGAACAATAGATAAGACAGAAACATGTAGTTATACATGTTTGCTTGTATTGACAATTATAGGCTGATTAAAAGATCACACCAAACATTTGTTGGAAGTTAATATCAAACAAACCAAAAAACCAAAAAACAAACAAACAAACAAAGCATTAGTGAAAACCAAGGCACTAATCAGCTGTTAGGACACATAATGATTAAGGAAATGGACTGGCTATATATTTACATTTACTCCATCATTGGTGGGTGCTTTTATCTTTGTTATCCACATATTTGTGTTTTAATCCTCCAGGGAATCCCGTGACAAATATTTAACTGGATTAAAATGGTATGAGTATATGCAAAAATACTTATCTGTGATTCAGCACATTAAAAAACACACACTCCTAATAGACAAATACTTTCCAATGAATGCAATTTTAGTGTTCTCATAAATGGGCTAATGTTGATGCAATAATATTTTCTGCAGTTGTATGTTAAATTATAGGTTTAAAATAAATGTATTGTGTAATTAAATTCCCTGTGAATTGCACGTATATCAAGCTTTCACAAAAAAAAAGTAAAAGCAAATCTAAAAAATAAACATTTGAGGGTATCGCTCCTAAATTTATGTTACGCACTGATAAATGATGATATACTGAATGAAAACCAAACAATACCTGCCACTCAATGAGATATTCATAGGTTTCCGCTCAAGGTCGCAAATAGATACAAATGTGGACGAGTCTATCTTGTGGACAATGACCGTATAGCAAGCAGCAATGTAGTAGGCAACTGGAAGATTCCAAAATGTTAACCAAAAATAAAATAGTTTTAAACAGTTTTATAATAAATATTGTAACGATGGCTGTGGCTTCCACTAATATACTGCATTATTGTAAGTCATTATACTACTTACGTTATGAGAGCTTCTCCTTGCCTCGGTAAATTTGTGAATGAACTGCAATGCTCTGGTACATCCACTGGGACCAGGGGTCATCAATAGCCATTGTAGCCTCCCACTGTGTAAAATATCCCATTACATTACATTACATTTATTTAGCAGACGCTTTTATCCAAAGCGACGTACAAAAAGTGCATTTCATGGTCATAGACAACTGCTAAACACAGGTTCAGTAAGGTACAATACTTATTTTGTACAGCTATTTCTAGCCAAGAACACAGTTTAGTTCACACAGTGAACACTATTCTGACCTAACCTCTGCAAAGCCAACTAGACAGAAGAATAAGCTACAGTATCAGGACAAATACAAATTACCAAAAAGTGCTGGGATGGGGCAACATGTATCAAGTGTCATGAAAAGGGGGGGGGGGGGGTTTATTATTTTTTTTAAAGAGTGAAATATACAGCGTGGTGGTGGTTAGTCTAGGTATAGTCTGAAGAGATGAGTCTTCAGGCCACGGCGGAAGATGGGTAGTGAGGGGGAGGTTCGGAGATGGACGGGGAGTTCGTTCCACCACTGGGGAGCAAGGGTGGAGAAGCTCTGTGATCCCTTTGGGCGGGTGGGAGGGATTGCAAGGCGCCCTGCTGCCGCAGAGCGGAGTGGTCGAGCAGGCACATAGAATCGAGTCATGTCCTGCAAGTAGATGGGGGCTGTCCTGTTGGCAGCAGTGTAGGCAAGGGTCAGGGCTTTGAACCGGATCCTGGCGGCGACCGGTAGCCAGTGGAGTGATCGCAGCAGAGGAGTGACGTGGGAGAATTTGGGAAGGTTGTAGATGAGTCGGGCAGCGGCATTCTGAATCATCTGTAGTGGCTGTATGGCACAAGCTGGCAGGCTTGCAAGGAGAGAGTTGCAGTAATCAAGGCGAGAGGTCACCGTAGCCTGGACGAGCAGCTGGGTGGAGTGCGTCGTCAGGTATGGTATCCCTTTGTGAACTTAAGAGTATTGACCCTGCCAGAAATTTAAAGCTGAGCCCAGGCTGAATCACAGGAGGGAACTGTTAGGCAGGCTGTTAAGAAAAAGAACTGTTCTCAAATCCTATTCCATCCAACCTGAATTAATCATTATTTTTTAATCACCTGAATTAAGGTTAGGGCTGGGTTTAGGCCATGACTTGTGCTGGGGACTTGATTAGTGTTAGAGATCTGAGGAAGGGTAAAAGTTAGAATCATTGTTAGGAGCTAGGGTTAGAGTTACGTTTTGGAGCTGGGTTGGGTAAAGTTAGGATTGGTGTTCTGAAACGGTAGCATTATGGTTAGGAGACAGGGTTTGGGTTCAGGTCGAGGTGAGTTAGGATTTGGATTAGGTGGTGTTGCCTGAAGGCTGATCTACTGTATCCATCACACTCCAGTGCAGTAGGTGGCAGTAATGCGCCAGTATTTTGGTTTTCCGCCACCACAAAACCCCCAACGAAGCAGAGGCATTGCAAATGGAGCTTCCTGAATTTTGCCCAGGGACTGCCATTTTTTGCCGTTTTTGAAGCTTGCAAACTCCAGTGGCTACTCGAGGTATTGCAGTTTAGCAAGCCTCAGGTGCCGAAAAAGCTAATTCCATTAAAGCCCATTCAAAACCTGGCCAAATTAAATCGTTTAGGACAATACTTTTAAACTCTAAAATTTCTTCACACTGAACTAATTACTCTCCAGGCACCGATTTATTTCCTGAGCCCCACAGACGAAGATTTAAGATTTATTTAATTCCAGTTTGGTCCGCGTGGATTTACGTCACAGTGCACTAACCTGCTTACACCGGCAGCGCATGAACGAATATGAGGCTGTGATTGACTCATCGATGCTGAAAAGGGTGGAACTGAGAGTCTAGCCTGCGCAAGAACCGCTGTGCCAGAATACGTTGAGTATCAAACTTTGACTAAGGATTACACGAATCCACCGTCATTATCGTTTTGATTATATTGCAATTTTTATATTATTACTATTAATATTACTAATAATAGTGTTACCGAGATAACATTTTTGTGTCAATCGTTCGTGGTGATAAATTGTGATGAATAAATGAATAATAAATGAGTAATAAAGCTGGCATATGTTATTCTTTAAGATGCTATTATTTTGATTCCAGCATATTATCATTTTGAGTATATTGTTATTTTGATATTGCTACAAATAGCCTACTGTTATTAAAAATGTTAGTAATTGCAGTATTTCTGTCTGCATGATGATGGTGCTGGTGAGGAAGACAAAGAGTATTTATTTAGGCCAGCATAAATAAATAATGAGAATAGCTTAATATCTTTAATGTCTTTAATTTTGAATGCTTTTTGAGACGATGTTATGGTGCTGATTAAGGTGAGGTGATGACGATGATAAACATGTCGATTACAAAGATAACGACTGCATGAATACAAAATCATACATAAGACCAATTTATCAACAGATTTTACTGTAATTTTTGTGTCTTATTGGTTTATTTATGATTTATTGGCAACACAAAGTTCAATGCGCTCAGTAAAAATGGAAACTTGCCTGTGTGCCGTGACAGACCAAACCACACATCAGTGGCTACAGGAGTTTATAGTGTGCATTAAGGCTGTCAAAAGTGCCATGAAATTGAGTTCGAATATTAGTTTTTGTAATTAGTTAGAGTTCGAATATATTCGAATATCATTTGCCTATAATTCACAAAAATAAGATGCTTGTTGTCCGGCGCAAGATGCACGTGACGCTCCCTCTAAACTGGCCTACGCGTTATTTTCCACAAGCGAGCAGTAGAATAGAGGACATCGGTGAACTTTAATACTAGGTTACTACATCTGGGGCCTCATTTATAAAACGTGTTTTAGATCAACTGTGAGGCGCGTGCGTAGAAAATCACGTCAAAGTAGTGATTTATAAAATTTCAACATGACTGGATTTGACCCTGGAAACGGTCGTGGCTCTACAGCAGGTCTTCACTTGACGTATACACCCAAGTTCATTTTATAAATGAGCCCCCTGCACTATAACCTAATGCGCAAATGAATAAAGCACTTTCTCGTGGATGTGATTTGCCACAAATCGGCATCTAATAATCATAGGGAAATGATTGTTTATAGGAAATCGCTCTTTATTTCTTAACACAAAAACTATTCAAACTACGGTGGCTCTGAAGTGCAAAACACAAAAACAAAAAGAAAACGCAAAAACAAAAACTTTTGGCCCTGAGGTGCAGATGCAACATACAAAAACAAAAAGGAGTGGTCCTGAGGTACAGATGCAACATACAAAAACTAGTAGCCCCGAAGGGCACTGTTGCACTTCGGGGCTACTAGTTTTTGTTTTTGTATGTTGCATCTGCACGTCAGGGCTTCTAGTTTTTCTATGTTTGTGTTTTGCACCTCAGGGCTGCTCCTTTTTGTTTTTTGCATTTTCTTTTTGTATTTGATTTTTGCACTTCAGGGCTGCACGTTTTTGTGTTTGTATGTTGCATGTGCACCTCAGGACCACTCCTTTTTGTTTTTGTATGTTGCATCTCCACCTCAGGGCCGAAAGTTTTTGTTTTTGAGTTTTCTTCTTGTTTTTGTGCTATGCACTTCAGAGCCACCGTATCAAACGGCTAATACCTGTAGCCTAAAACAACATAAACAAACTAAACAGAGTAAGTAATTTAACTTCTTTCATCGTCCAATTTTATCAAAATCTTCAGAAAAGAAAGGAAACATAGCCTGCCATGGGAACATAATTTAGCCTAAATTGTTAGCTGACCAGATCTGTTGAACGAATTGAAAAAAGAGACTGGCTCGCGAAGCTAGCTGACCAGTAACGTTAGATGTCCATGGAGCTGAAAGTATCGCCGGAGGTTATTGGCAAGGAAAACCAGACGATCCACTTGCTCTGGGTCCACGGGGGAACGTTTTTTGTTGACAGAGGAAACTCGTTAGCACAGGAAATGAACTTTGCGTGCATGAACATGATTCGCCTCATGAAATTGAAGCCTGCGTGTTAATTACAATACGCGGGATGCAAAACTAATATACGAATGCTCAAATTTAGGTTTGAACTTTAAAAAAAGAAAGATTTTTGAATAGTTGTCGAACTTCGAATATTTTTTGACAGCCCTAGTGTGCATACGTGTGTGCTTGCGTGTGTGTATGTATGTATGTATGTATGTATGTGTACATATGTGTGTATGTATGCGCGAGTCATGTTACTCACCTCAGGCCCTCCCACAATACACCACGTGGGAACTGAATTCCAGGGATACTCTCAAGAACACAAAGAAGAAGAAAAAAGTAATCAAAAGTTAACTAACTTTCTTTATTTCAGGTTGTTACAGTTCTATCTAAAAAAAGAATCTCTGAACAACTACAGGAAATACATAAATACAGTAAATGTGTATCGCCACTGAGCCAATACCATCTGGAGAACATTCAGAATGACTGGTCACCATACTTTCAAATGAAATAAAATAAAATAAAAAGCCAGAATTCACCAGCGCTGAACCATGCAACCAATTAAATACATACTGGCCTATCGTTAAATGGGGCTTCACACTGACAATCTTAACAGAGTTGGACACAGCAGGTCAAGGTCATCCCCCAATTAATTTTTTTTTATATTCCAAAAAAAAAAAAAAAAAAATTCCACAAATTTCCAGCCACATAATTTCCACCCTAGTAGCTGTGAAAACATTGTGATATAAAAACTAGTCTACTATAAACTCTGTCTGGAAATATAATCATTTATATTTGGCTCTTTAAAGTATCACATTTTATCTCATACTTAGATTGATTAGAATTTATTTTTAATCCAATATTAATTTCCAAGTAATTTGACAGATAAGCCCTAACAGAATAAACTTACTTTCTGTTACATGTCTGAATCCTTCTATTCTCAACATGCCGTGAATGCAATATGCCAGAGTAGCTTGCTATTAAATAAATAAAAATAATAATATATAAGCGCTGACTCACCCGAGCATCGTATTCTTTTATGTACGTGAAGCCACTACACGGCACAATCACTAGCATTATTGAAACTGCAAGGAAAAACCGCAGAAAGCTATCACCATCTAGTGGAAATTTTTTGAATTACCATTTCACATTTACACATGCAGGAAGCATCACAGGAATTACGTTTAATCTTGAACACTCAACGTGAATATCCGCAGGACGAATGACGGAGTCGGGGGAATAGTTTGTGTGTGCGTGTACAAGTACACGTTTAACCAGTACACCAGTTGGTTCTTGAAAAACGTTCACATTTATTTGTATCCTGTACAGCAGAATAAGTATTACTGTCAAACTCAGTGTTACCATGGATACAGGCTTCTGTTGAATAGCAGTCAATATAATGAAACGCTCTCAACAGGATATTTTAAAATGGAAAAATGACTAAAATATGCCTTTGGGCTAGTTACATTTTCAGAAGATTTTAGTATGTAGTTTTATTTCTGGCTATGCTAATCAGCATACAAGTTAAAATAATACTTTTAAATGGCAGATTGTCATAAATACAATTATGCATACGTTTACTGTACTTCTGTGTCAAATATAATAACTGTACAGCTAATTACATCACAGACCATGTGACCAGAGCATTATGGATGCTCCACAACAGCGAAGTGTAGAGACCAATCAGAGCTATACTTTATTTTATGGGGGAGGAGGGCAACATACAATTTCTCTGTACAATATTTAACAATAACTTCCAACCAGGCCTCTGCAACTATTAAATACTTGCAAAACAATAGAAAATGGCAAGTTTTTACAGAAGGGGGAGGAAGGCGGCTTTGAGACCAGGATATACAGAACATGGCTGGGTATAGAGATTCAAAGCTAACACAGTTTAGCAGTGTTAGCTTTCTGGCATAATCGAGAGGTAATGTGTCACAAAACTGAACCGCTTTCAGAAAAGGAAAAGGGAAAGGAAAAAGAAAAAAAAAAAAAAAACACTGCTGGTCAAACAGGGAAAGGGTTGCGTTTTAGCCGAGGTAAACGACACGTCGATCCAGGGTGCCATCCGCAGCGAGGGGAGACCGTGGTGACCGCGGACTTTGACATAAATTAGTACAATTAAAAATAGAGATATACAAAATTTTAAAAAATTTATTTTGGAATAAGTACTTTATGAAGGATTTTCTTTTTTTTCTAAATTTTTTTTTTTTGTGTTATGATATAAAATGGCAAAACAACATCATGCTAAATTCACAATCTAAAAACGACATTCGTATTTACATAATGTGCATTCCATGAAGTCTGCGGCCAATGACTTGAGGGGGGATTTGGCTTTTGTTAATGAGGGGAGGGGGCAGTGCCCAGCGCTCTAGAAATGATGGATCTGTTTTACATATGTATAATATCCCGTGAGCTCCATAACGTTTGGGACAAAGACTTTTTTCCCCCTTGATTTGGCTCTGTACATTAATTTTAGATTCGTAATCAAACAATGTGGTTAAAGTGCACATTCTCAGCTTTTATTAAAGGGCATTTATTTATTTAAGGATTTTTTAAAAATACACAGCTGTTCCACCGTGTATAAATTACAGAACTTTTTATCCATAGTCCCTTTTTTCAGGGCACCATAATGTTTGGGGCATGTTAAAGTTATGTAAATGAAAGTAGTCACGTTTAGTCATTTGTTGCATATCCATTACATGCAATAACTGCTTGAAGTCAGTTTAAAAAACAAAAAAAACAAAACATCTTTGTCCCAAACATTATGGAGCTCACGGTACATAAATATGTAAAACAGCTCCATACTTTCCAGAGCACCTGGCACTGCCCCGGTCCCCCCATTAATATATATATATATATTTTCTTTAGGGGGGGGGGGGGCATATATAGAATATCTGTACAGCAACAGGTGTAGGACTGGATTGTCCAAAAAGCCTTGGTATTAAAAAGGAAAAAAAAAAAAAAAAAAACTGAAGGGGGGGCGGGGGGCAGGGGGGTGTGAGACAAAGGACACCTCGACGATACGAACGACCCACCTGCGGGCGGGTCACACGGCTACATTCAGTCTCTTTAGCACGACGACAGAGGAGACGAAACGAGGCAGGTGTGCACACGGTAATATTTGCATATCTGCCTTAGCCCCGCCCCTCTGCGCTGGGAGTGCGACGGTGCGGACAGACAGACGAACGGACGGACGGACGGACGGCGATGGGGGTGACGTGCGCTGCTGTTCCCGGGTTCGAGCGCAGCCAGGCCTACGTGCTGGAGCAACGAGTGAGCTGCCAGACCCACCCCGCTGGTCTTTAGGAGCGCCGATGGGGGGGGGGGGGCGGCTTGGGGAGGGGGGAAACTGCTGACCTCCACCCCCTCCCCCCCTCCACCCCTTACAGTTACCATGCGGCCTGCGACTGTCAGCCAGCGAATGAAACTGGTTCAGAAATGCTACAGTTTGTGTAAAAGTCGTCGTCGCCGCGGCGACGTTACTAAACCTTTGCTGATTGCATATCGGTACTTTTAGTAAAGCATAGTACTGTATCCCTGATGCAGCTCCTGTGTAGAAAGGAAAGCCGGCGCAGAAACGCGTCTGTGAGGAAAGCCGGTGTGAAGGTTAGCGCGGCTGTGGCGCTGGCTGCACGTCGCGGGGCCCGGAATTCGGAGAGCCCTACCGAACGGCTCTCCGGGACGTTAGGATCGGCTCCTGCTGCGTGGTTAGCCTGGAGCTGGCTCTACCAGCCAAGCTCCTAACGATGAGACTCACGCTACCCAGCCAAGCTCCTAACGATGAGACTCGTGCTACCCAGCAGAGCTCCTAACGATGAGACTCACGCTACCCAGCCAAGCTCCTAACGATGAGACTCGTGCTACCCAGCAGAGCTCCTAAGAATGAGACTCGCGCTACCCAGCGAAGCTCCTAACGATGAGACTCGCGCTACCCAGCCAACCTCCTAACGATGAGACTCCCGCTACCCAGCAGAGCTCCTAACGATGAGACTCGTGCTACCCAGCCATGCTCCTAACGATGAGACTCATGCTACCCAGCAGAACTCCTAACAATGAGACTCGCACTACCCAGCCAAGCTCCTAACGATGAGACTCGCGCTACCCAGCCAAGCTCCTAACGATGAGACTCGCGCTACCCAGCCAAGCTCCTAACGATGAGACTCCCGCTACCCAGCAGAGCTCCTAACGATGAGACTCGTGCTACCCAGCAGAGCTCCTAACGATGAGACTCGTGCTACCCAGCAGAGCTCCTAACGATGAGACTCGTGCTACCCAGCAGAGCTCCTAACGATGAGACTCATGCTACCCAGCCAGAGCTCCTAACGATGAGACTCGTGCTACCCAGCCAAGCTCCTAACGATGAGACTCATGCTACCCAGCAGAGCTCCTAACGATGAGACTTGTGCTACCCAGCAGAGCTCCTAACGATGAGACTCATGCTACCCAGCAGAGCTCCTAACGATGAGACTCATGCTACCCAGCAGAGCTCCTAACGATGAGACTCGCGCTACCCAGCGAAGCACCGAACGATGAGACTCATGCTACCCAACGACGCTTCTAATGATGAGACTCATGCTACCCAGCCAAGCTCCTAACGATGAGACTCGTGCTACCCAGCCAGAGGCTCCTAACCTTGAGACTCATGCTACCCAGCCAAGCTCCTAACGATGAGACTCGCACTACCCAGCAGAGGCCCTTAACGATGAGACTTGTGTGCTTTGTGTCCCGGTCAGAGCTGCAGCATCCACACTGAGCACTCAGCAGGAGATAATGGCACCAGGATGAGAGAGAGCAAGAGAGAGAGAGAGAGAGAGAGAGAGAGACAGAGAGAGACAGAGAGAGAGACGGAGAGAGGGAGACAGAGAAGTCACTTGTGGCTCAAAGCAGAAAGGGAGGATCTGAAATGGATTCCTGAGATGTGTTCGGTACACTGATACCAGCACGCTAACCCGAGAGAGAGAGAGAGAAAGAGAGAGAAAGAGATACCAGCCTCAACTCACAGAGGGGGGGCAAAAAAAAAAAAAAACGAATGGAAAAAAGGCGTACACATATCTTTAAATATTACACAGACACAGCAAATCTACAGAGGGAAGTGCTTTAAAACGTTTCTGCAGTTCAGATTTTCAGGGTTTTGTTTCTCCTAACTACACTTGTAAGAGCAATAAACTTTTATAAACACAACAGCAGTAATTAAACGATTCAAGAAGAACTGCTTCTAAAACAGCAGGGCAAACGATAGAACAGAAGCCATGAGCAGGAGAGGCGGAATAGAGGAGAGGATTCAGATGCGCACATGGCCGTTGGCTATTGGCATACTCGGTTAAAAACGGCGTCCACTCTCGTTTTCTCTCCGTTTTGTTTTTTTTTCTTCCGTCGTGTAAAAAATTCACCGAGACGGAACAGGTTTCATCTGAATGTTTTGGATTGTTTTTAGTGTTAGAGGTGGAACTGAGGTATTTCCTTGTTGAGGGAGGTTTATGGTTATTTAAAGTAATGCTTGGAGGTGAATCCCATCAAATACCCTTGATTACATGTTTTGTTTTTTTTCCCCGTTGATGGAGGTACACAGCAGCATTGCACCACATTCAGAAGCTGTTTCTTATTGGCATTACAATAGTCACTTATATAAACACGAAAACAGCAAATGCGTTTAAAAACAAGTCGCCCTTTTTATACTGAAATGAAATGCATGGTGTGGGTTCTCAGTCTTTTTTTTCTCCATTTTTCTTTTTCTTAGAAAAACTAGCAGAAGTCCGTTTGACGAAGTTCTTTTTCGATACAAAGAGAAAAAAAAACGCCTGCCCAAAGTTTGACTCGAACGACGCTGACCGGTTGCCAAGCAGACGATTCCGCGTTTCTATGGTGAAGACTCCAGACTGGATGACTGTGGTATGGTCTCTCCCACTGTGGGCCTGTGTCAGGCTAATGTCTTCAGGCACGCATGTAGCTAAGTTGGTGCTGGTAGGAACCAGTCTGAGGCTGATATTCCTGAATATGGGCGGCTGGACCATCTGTACCAAACGCAGGGGTGCGTGTTGAGTTTTGTGGAGCGGGCCGGACCATCTGTACACAAATGCAGGGGTGTGTGTTGAGTTTTGTGAAGTGGGCCGGACCATCTGTACACAAACGCAAGGGTAAGTGTTGAGTTTTGTGGAGAAGGCTGAACCATCCATACACAAACGCAGGGGTGTGTGTTGAGTTTTGTGGAGTGGGCCAGACCATCTGTACACAATCACAGGGGTGTGTGTTGAGTTTTGTGGAGTGGGCCGGACCATCTATACACAAATGCAGGGGTGTGTGTTGAGTTTTGTGGAGCGGGCCGGACCGGACCATCCGTACACAAATGCAGGGGTGTGTGCTGAGTTTTGTGGAGTGGACCGGACCATCCGTACACAAACGCAGGGGTGTGTGTGAGTTTTGTGGAACGGGCCGGACCATCCGTACACAAATGCAGGGGTGTGTGTGAGTTTTGTGGAGCGGGCCAGACCATCTGTACACAATTGCAGGGGTGTGTGTTGAGTTTTGTGGAGCGGACCGGACCATCTGTACAGAAACGCAGGGGTGTGTGTTGAGTTTTGTGGAGCGGGCCGGACCATCTGTACACAAACGCAGGGGTGTGTGTTGAGTTTTGTGGAGTGGGCCGGACCATCTGTACACAAACGCAGGGGTGTGTGTTGAGTTTTGTGGAGTGGGCCGGACCATCTGTACACAAACGCAGGGGTGTGTGTTGAGTATTGTGTAGCGGGCCGGACCATCTGTACACAAACGCAGGGGTGTGTGTTGAGTTTTGTGTAGCGGGCCGGACCATCTGTACACAAACGCAGGGGTGTGTGTTGAGTTTTGTGTAGCGGGCCGGACCATCTGTACACAAACGCAGGGGTGCGTGTTGAGTTTTGTAGAGCGGGCCGGACCATCTGTACACAAACGCAGGGGTGCGTGTTGAGTTTTGTAGAGCGGGCCGGACCATCTGTACACAAACGCAGGGGTTCAGAGGCTCATCAGGCCTGTCTCGGTGGTCAGTGCACTTCTGATGCCACTGGCAGAGGCCATCACAAGCTGGACTCTTTGGGCGGGAAGTCCACGTTGGTCACCATGGTGACGACGGTGACGATCTCCTCCGGGGCGATGATGTTGGTCTGCCGCTGCATCTGGATGATGCGCTCTTCCACACAGCCGGCCGAAAGGCGAGCTTCTGCCTCGTGATCCCAGCACTCCTCTATGGTCTCACACAGCATGGACAAGCCCTGCAGCACAGAGACACGCCCATTACTGCAGCACAGAGACACACCCGTTACTGCAGCACAGACACACCCATTACTGCAGCATAGAGACACACCCATTACTGCAGCACAGACACAAACGTTACTGCAGCACAGAGACACACCCGTTACTGCAGCACAGACACACCCATTACTGCAGCACAGACACACCCGTTACTGCAGCACAGACACAAACGTTACTGCAGCACAGAGACACACCTGTTACTGCAGCACAGACACACCCATTACTGCAGCACAGAGACACACCTGTTACTGCAGCACAGACACAAACGTTACTGCAGCACAGAGACACGCCCATTACTGCAGCACAGAGACACACCTGTTACTGCAGCACAGACACACCCGTTACTGCAGCACAGAGACACACCCGTTACTGCAGCACAGACACACCCGTTACTGCAGCACAGACACAAACGTTACTGCAGCACAGAGACACCCGTTACTGCAGCACAGACACAAACGTTACTGCAGCACAGAGACACACCCATTACTGCAGCACAGAGACACACCCACTACTGCAGCACAGACACACCCATTACTGCAGCACAGACACACCCATTACTGCAGCACAGACACACCCATTACTGCAGCACAGAGACACACCCATTACTGCAGCACAGAGACGCCCGTTACTGCAGCACAGACACACCCATTACTGCAGCACAGAGACACGCCCGTTACTGCAGCACAGACACAAACGTTACTGCAGCACAGAGACACCCGTTACTGCAGCACAGACACAAACGTTACTGCAGCACAG